>WWET01000278.1:49106-60695 GCA_011038615.1 Limnodynastes dumerilii
GTTGGGACGCTGGAGGGGACGTCCTCCAGCGTCCCAACGCTCACGTTACTCCTGGAGGGCGGGGGGAGGTAAGTAAATCAGGCTAGGGGGGCGGGCTAGGCGGCCATATGCTCCTGTGTGAGCGTATGGCACCTTCCTTACGCCAGGCGAAGCTAGGGTAGCCTTCACCCGGCGTAAGGAAGGGGCCATACGCCCGCACAGGGGGAGTGCCAGGGGGTAGTCAGCGATGTAACGCTGAGCGTTAGCACGCTCAGCGCTACATCGTTGATCTGGATCAGGCCCAATGCTTCAGAGTAATGGAAAAAATATTTCCCTTCATCCCCACTATTTTCTAAGATAAGGAAAATGCAAGAATGGAAAATTCTGTAGGTAATGGGGGAGTAGGTAACCAGACATGATGTTAAATCATTACCTAAAAGTTCTAAAATGGCTGTTTATGTACATTTACGTAAACATTTGACCATTTTAATTAGATCATTGTCTACATATTTTATTATAAAAATGGATTGTTCAATGTTATTTTTTTCTTTAGATATCTCAAAACAATTTACAACACCACTCTTATTAAGAGCCAGGATGCCCTGAATGTAATCTATTACATATCTGTATACAGCAAGCTTGGAAAACAAATGGCTTGGGACTGGGTGCGGATTAACTGGAACTATTTAGTCGAAAGGTACTTTTGCAGTTTGTATGCAAATTTATTTTTTTTTCATTTTTTTGTCTTTTCATCATTCTAGTGAAATTTAATTTGATTTCTCATAGATATAGTATAACTGACCGAAACCTTGGACGTATACCTTTAAGAATATCAGGAACATTCAATACAGATACTCAACGGTGGCAGGTAAGTGGGATAAGTACTCAATGATAAGTTTGTCCACTTACTGTATGCTACTGTGTGTAGTGACACATACAGGCAGATCAAGCAACAGTCTGGGACAAAAGCAGGCTTTTTCCAATGTAGGTCCAATTTTTCTCTATCACATAAAAAACTGTATTTTTAGCGAATATTAGTCATCTCCGCCAGTAATACCTTAGGCCCTGATTCAGAGATTGAAAATAAGAACTTAAAGTTACACCTGGGCTAAACCATGTTGATTTCAGGGGAGTCATATTTCATTTGTTGAAACAGTATTATAGTTAAAAGGTGATGTTTCCCAGCTCAAGTCTAATTAGCAGTTTAAAAGTGAAGCTGATCAGGTATCTGTGTGCAATAAGTAAAAGCAAAGCATTCTCCCTGCATGCATAGAATAAAATTAACTTGACCCCCCTGAAATCAACATGGTTTTGCCCAGGTGTAACTTTAAGTTCTTATTTTTAGCCTCTGAATCAGGCCCTTAATGCATAAATTTAGGTCCAGAAGTGTATTAAATTGCAAAGTTTCCAATGCACAACATAGCAACATGACACCCATTTTTCCAACAGTTTAAAAATATTCAACAGGCAGCATTTAAGAAGTGACCGGAACCCCGCACGCTTTCCGTACATGTGGGGTCTGCATGGAACAGAGCAGTGAACTCCCCCTGTCACTCCCCTCTGTCATGCAGTTCTGGCTCAAGATCCTTAAATGAGCCAGGTTCCACTACGATAGAATTTGACAGTGATACAGCTAACACCATAATGACAACTCATTGCTAAATAAAAATATTAACGTAGCACTGCTGATAGCTATAAGTTCAACCTGGTATCCATAAAAAATAAAAAAAAATGAAATAAGATTCCTTACCTTGTCCCTGCTCCTGCTCCTGGCTTTCTCCCCAATGTGGACGCTCTGTACCCGCTGCTCTGGACGCTATCCTGTCTGCTCTGTGATCTTTTCTTTCTCTCATCTGGTCAGCTCCTTTGCTTTATTTAGTCTGTTGGCTGCTTCACTCTGTCTTACTCTCTTGTACTCTCTCTCTCTTCTTCTTCACTGTTTCCTGTGACTGCCTCTGGACCTGCATAGTGGTAAGTAATTAGTTAATTATTGTAATGCCAAAAATATGAATTGTTAGTTAGCACATTTAACTTAAGCTTTAGCAAAAAAAGCAAGGACAGGTAAATAATAAAAATGAGTATTTGTGCATTGATTAGCACCATATTAATCCCTGTTATAGGGGCCTGTAGACACCTTTCTTATGAGCTATATTATAAATATGCAAAATAGCAGGCAAAAATCAGAAAGCACTAAGAATATTACACCTAATTCTTATATTGCTAAAATCAAGGAAACATTAATTTACAAATTTGATAGTCTTTCTATTCTGCTCCTTCCGAATCTCTCCATCTCCCATCTTAATATCTGGTCAACTCGTTTTCTTACCTTCCTTGCTCTTCTTTCTTCCAGTCCCACTCTCTGCAACACCTCTAGCTATCAGGTGTACGTCCAGATCAGACCTTCTATCTATAAAACAAATAATCCACCTAGAATAGTGATAAAAATGAAGCTCCACATGTACTTGGGTATAACAAAAAACCTCATACATTTTCACATGCATTTTATTCTTCACAAATGTAAAAATTATACACCTTACATGTTTGTTTTTCTTTTGTAGATGGAAAATTTCTTTGAGACATATCCAAATGCTGGGGCAGGAGAGACCCCAAGAAAGCAAGCACTGGAAACTGTCAGAAACAACATTGAATGGGTCACAGCTAACAAAGACGGCATCAAGTCTTGGCTGGATGCAAATGTTGTTCCATAATTATACTACTAACACTGACATTTGAAAACGATCTGTTAAAACACCTTGTACATGTATTTATGCCAAAATATCATATCTTTAGATACTTATACTCCCAATGTTTCAGAAATAAAAATCAGGTAAATATAGGCCATGTCCCCACCCTCAGGGCCATCCAATAAATGCCCCAATATATCTGTGCTTACATCCTAATTTTGCAGATCACCCCAAACTTGATTTAACAAGAGGGATTTAAGCACTCAGTAAATAAGGTAATTGACATTTACACCTTTTATATATCACCAACTTTACCTTAATGCCCCTTTCAGTAACTTTTATACATTGTATCTTTTTGTTGATTAGAAAATAAGTGTTAGTGGTATTTATACTGTGCATACCGCTATATCACATACCACTATATAACTAAAAGGAAACATTGAGAATAGACTCTCATAGACCTTTAGTTTTATATTGCACGCGGTACCATCAAAATCCTATAACTGCTAAGTGACAGTGACCATTATTCACACCTAAGAAGCTGATTTAACATCATGTCTTAGGTGCGTAACCTTAGTAAAATACCTACTGTGCATGTGTAATAGGTCCTTTACGTAATCTATGTACCAGTTTGGTACGTAGATTGCCTCCGTGCGGTCTTTAAAGATGGCACAGAGTTTTTTAGGTAAAAGAGGCGCCATAATGTTGCCTTGGGGAGGGTTTTGTTAAAAGTGGGAGGGGGGTATTTAGATTAGCAATCGGGGGGAGGGGTGGAACAGCTATGTCTGTGCGGACATTGCACGAATTGTTAAGGTAGCCCTATGGCACTCATAAGTGCCATAAGGTACCTCTAAAGGGGGACGGGATGGGGGCAGGTAGGTACTGGTCTGTCCACACCTAACTCACATCGGAACTTAGAATATGGTCCAGTAACATGAGTAATACTGAGATATGTATTATAGATCAACAAAAAAATAATAATAATGATGATGATAATAATATTTTAACCCTGGGTCATAAAAATATAGCTCATATAAAAGAATATTTCATCTACTCAGGAATTTTACATTCAGGTCCATGATCCAGAAGACCATGCAAATCATGCCTCATACATGTGGGCGCAAGTCCTGGGTGCGCTGTGTGCGATACATAGGCACAGCTGTACCTCTGGTTTGCAATGCAAGTACGACACATTGTACGGGTACCAAGCAGCCAAGCTCAATGCAGCTACTTGGCCAAATAAGCCGTGCAAGAGTAGGGTAGTACACTCTATTGTATACTAAAAGCAGAGGTTATGAACTGTACAAGCATTTCCATCGCAAAGTGAATGCATTAAAACAATACAAAATAATGATTTTATTAACACAAAATTGTATGCAATCTTATTTACTGTATATATTAAATACTGACAATAGCACAATACTCCAAAAATGTTTTATTAACTTTAGTTTTGCGTTTCAGATGTATAAATTTAATATAAGGGCCTGAAAATTAGCACATTAGCATGCAGGATTGGTACATACAAAATATGTGGTCTCATGGACAGATACATGTTTTTAGATTCATGTTAGTTAAAGGTTGGTTCAGTGTCATCTATGGGTTATTGGTGCACCATAAGAGGGGGTTATTTTGGCCGCTGCCCCTCTTTTCTCAGATAGACAGGAATCCAAGTATTCAGGAGATGCCATCAGTAAAAAGTAGCAAATCTTCACCTTGGCAGGATAATGATTATTGATGAGTTGATCTTTTGAGAGGTGATGTTTCCTTCCTTTCTATCTCTTAAAGGGGTTCAGTATTTGTGTGTTATAAGCAAAAGCACAGTAGTTTCCTCAGAATGGAAAAAAACATTTGACTCCCTTGCATTGCATCATGATGTGTCCAGGGGCCTGATCCAGAGCAACGCTCGCAAGCGAGCGTACGCTCATCGTAAGCGAATTTTCGGCAAAAAATTCGCAATGCTCATGCCCAGTATGACAGCTTCCGGTCGCCTGAGCGTCATGAGCGAATAGCGGGCGTATCGTTAGCGTATTTTTCGCTCGCTGGGCGTATTTTTTTTACGATGGTCGGCTGGGCGCCCGTTTTACTACTGGGAGGCGGGGGTAGCCATTTAAATTGTACAGTATGGGCGTGCTAAGCGTATTTTCTCAGCGTATTCTCTGCGAATTTTCGTACGGCCGACGGTCGTACGCAGTGTAGGGTATAGCCGCCGTAAGCAGGGACTTTACTATGGGAGTGCTAGGGGCGTGTAGTTTGATACGACGAGCGTACGTTCGCATTCGCCCGTCGTTGCGAATTTTCGTAGCGCTGGATCAGGCCCCAGGTGCAGATGTGCTGGGGTTTGTTGTTGTTGTTGTTCTCCTTTTCCTAGCTCTGGAAGGGCTCCCACAGCTGTTGTGTTACACAAGGGGAATGCAATGGTTGCTAGTGGATAACATTGAAGTTGATGATATTCACCTAGTTGAATCAGCCAAATCCTATTTACTACTTAGTTTGCAAAAAATATACTTAGTTTGCAGGAAAAGTTATACTCCTGCATAACATCCAAAACAGTTGTGTTAGATTTTTACTTGCATCATCTGTTGGCCATCTTTGTTATCAAATATGAAATATTTACATATGAATCACCATAGATAGTACTGACTACCAACAATACTTTATTTCCATACCCTACTATTTTCCACCATCAATAAAATACTGCTACTTCATATTAATCACCTTTGTGATGAATACACCTTCCTGTCTTTGTTATTGTGGAGACTGGCAACATGCATAAAGGAGAGACTTATTTTTACATACTCTTTAAAGACCGCACGTAGCTAATATCTGGACGGAACCCCCTATGCAAATGGCATAGTCTATATGACTACGCATGCGCAGTGGCTCCGTCCACAATAATGCTGATGCTTCTTAGGTGCGAATCCGACCCTTAATGAATATTATGTTAAAAGGGATATTACATAAGTAATATATGATCTTTGAAGTGCAATGAAACCAATTTATGTTTTTTTGTAAAAATCAAAAAATGTTTTCTTTATTGCTTATATTTCTTTTAATTAGATAGCATTTGAAATTTTCTATATAAACACCTTTTTTAAACATTTTGTGTGAAATGCCAACTATAAGCATTTACCTAAAATATCAGTTTGTAAACAAAAACTTTATTTTGAAATGTGTTGAATATGTGCTATAAATCATGATAAATACAATATTTCTTTCATTCTTCAGGCCTTTATGTTTAATGATGAAATTAACGTTTTAGTTCTGGATCCAGACCTCAGCTTCTACATGAGTGTACAGTAAATCCAATGGCGAACCACTGACTCCCACGTGGGGGAGGAGAGACCACTCCCCTCACACGTGCAGACTACAGGAGCAGGAATCTACCTTAAGATTTCACATAAAATGGGGGCAGATTGGAAACCTATATGGGGTATAAGTGCTTAAACACACCTTTTATTTACAATTTACATGGACTCCCCTGCCATCTTGTGTGCACAGTATATGCTTCCCATCCCATCCCCAGCACGGATTTATGGATCCTGAGGACCCTCATCCATACTTATAGTCTGCTGTGTGCACATGAACCCTCACAAAAAGTCAGTGCTTTCTGATCACAAAGAGTGAACAATGGCAACATTTATTAAATCTGGATCTGGGGAGAGGACTATAGAGTGTGTATGAGTGTATACAAGTGTGTAGTATCTCTAGCATGTGTGTAGTGTTTTTGTATCAGTTGAGTGTTGTATTTCTTATTATACACATAAAATAGAAGCACCAGTAGCATTTTTAGCATCTTTCTAGGGGTCCAGACACAATCCTACAGATCACACAGGTCCCTCAGAGAGCCCAGTGACAGGACTCCTGACTCTGAGCTCTGTCATGGAACCTCTGTTATTGGCCTCCCAGACAGGCAGAATCATAATGGGCCAGATGCAGAATTACGGTAAGGAGGCGTTTTCCGATTACTGGGATTATAAAACGCTGCTTGTTTTGTACTGCAATTCAGAATCCTGATGGTGGTGCAGGACAGAGCTAAAATCGGAAGCACGTCCATTCTGTGGGATGGGGGAGGGATGTAAATTGTACAGTAAGGGCTGTACATACAATTCACATTTTCCCTTGGCTCATTCCTTAGTTAGGATCAAAACTCTGACCACAGAGACAATGAAGCCAGATCCAGAGCTACGCTTTTACTACGTTGCGGTTTTACGCTAGCGTACCCTCTATGCACTCCCCTCGGCACACCCCTCTCATGTACGTATTTTAGGCGCCTTTCGCTTTCCATACCCTACCTTAACTTTACGCTGCGTAACCACTATCGGACGTACTTCCCACACGTAGTTACGCAGCTAAGCTGTACAATTTAAATGCCTCACCCCGCCTTTGAAGCCTCACCCCGCCTTCGAAGAGTAAATACTGGTGGCGTATGGCTGGCACGCCCCTTCGTAAGTTGATACGCTACTGATACGTGACTGCCCCTTACGCTATGCCTTATGTGGCGTAACATCCGCCGTGCGCATGCACAGTAAGTACTGATGTGTGAATTTACGCTAGCGGCTAGAGTAAATTCACTTGCGGACGTTGTTCTGGATCTACCCCAGTGTTATTAATAGTATACCTGGAGCCTTTGTCAGCTCCATTAGTGTGTGAGCCTATTTTGGGCACTCTGGTACGATTATCTGATTTTTAAACTTGCTTGATTTAGATCGGGGCTAGTGCCGATCAGGGAGCCAATCAGCTTACTGAATGACTCCCTATTCTCCACTTGTTCCACACAGCGCGTTTCTGATCCCTGTCTCTACTACTGAAGTATACTTCAAAGGTGTCAAAGCAGCATAATACATAGATCTGCAACAGAGGCCAGTGCAGGGAGTAGTAGAGACAGGGATCAGCCAAAGTCGTGCTCCACACAGTGTGGCTCTTTCCTGGTCCCCCTCTTTTGCAAGGATTATTGGTCCTAGCAAGAGAGGTATATGGTGCCGATAACGGGACCTTTCCCTGGCAGAAATAGTCCTGTGTATTGGGCCACCTCCTACTGGGTTCACTAATCTATCCAGTGTATGGCCTGCTGTTTGTTGGATAGAAACTGACTTCAACTTCAAATTAAACTTCAACTCATGATATTTACTACGCGTGCACATTAGCACAGAATTAATAAATAGGCACATGTCTTAAAAAATACGGAGTTATGATGAAATTTGCCTCCCCAGTATTATTTGTTTTTCTCTTATTTTCAAACTCTGGATCCAGTCCACAGAGATTCATTAAGGTTCTTACCATTCAAGAAACTAGAAAGCACATAGCAGGTTTTGTGTGCTTAGATGTTTGACTGCTGATCATTGATGGTGGTCATCAATAGAACTGCTAATGCTGACAAACTGAAACTTCAATTCAACGCTGTTTGCCTGAGCCTCATTTGTGTCTCATATGATACATCTGTACAGTTACATTTTACATTGTTACATTTATTTCTATATACAAACCATTCCACATCTAGGGGGCTATGAAACTTCTGTTTGGTTAAGTATAGCATTTAATAATACATGGTCTGCACTTGAGGCCTGATACAGACTTAATAATGACAGCCAATTTAAGCATTCTGCATGCATAAATCTGGCTGTGGGAATGCACTGCACATGCGTTAGGCAGATGTTACACATCGTAACTCTGATCGTACATATCTTGTATGTAACTCCGTACGATAGGGTGTGGCATCACTACGCAATTATATGCATTTTGGGAGGAGAGAGGCATTTAAATTGTACCATATGAGCTGGGTCAGCCACTTACGTAGGACAAGGTGATACTCAAGGAAAAGTTAAGGAAGGGTTCTAAACAGATAAGTCAGCTAAGTTACATGTGTGCAAGAGGAGTGCCAGGGGGAGTGCATTATACTTAGTAGTGCGCAACCTAGGTCCGCATGCATACGTAAAACGTCCGTAAGACCGTGGGCGGATCCTTATCTACAGCCGACGGACTTATACAAGTCTTTTGTGTAATTCCCCTATCTGGGAACATCTGTCGACATAATGGTATATTTAGCAATGTTCAGAACACTGAAGTGCCAGACATGCCCCCATAATAATGCTTAGTTTCATTATTTTACTGCAATAATTACCCTCAGTTCAAAGGATGTCCATATCATTTTTTCCCCAGTAGGAATACTCTTCATCGCTTCTCAACCACACAGGAGAAGAATGATTTGAAACTATTGAATGAACAGTTCTATTTATAGACCTTTTCAAGTGTAAATTAGCAATACAGTATAACTGCATTCTGTTCAATGATTTTAACACCAGAATATCACATTTCTGAACTGTTACACTGAGCTTTTTTTGCATAAACATTTTCCAACTATTTTTCATTTTGCAAATGATTTGTGAAGCAAATATATAGACTCTTGCTCACTTTCTTGGTTTGCAACAAGATGGAGGTGTTTTTAAGGTGCCACAATTTTGGATGTGGTGGTGAGAATATGTTAAAGGATTATATAGTTCCACAAAAATACATGTCAAGTAACGTCATCTATATGAAGTAACTTTTGCTTGCATTGACCCAAAACAAATTTGAGAAAGCAGTGCCATTGTACCAACCACTCTTTACTTGAAGTACAGATTTGTGTTAACTTTTAAGTTTGACTCAGTAAGTTCCTTTTTTCACAAACATTGTGTTTTGAAATGCACAATTACCTAATTCCGGTAAAATGTCACTTGTTGAATGATAATTTGAGAAATAAATTAGTCTTCAGTGTTATTAATTATTTAAAGCTACACTGCCACCTTGTGGTCACATTCACACAGACGTCTACAAGTCTGACATTTTTTTTACTTGATTTTACTTTTGTCCTTCATGATATCTGTGTAACATCCTGTTTGCTTCAAGATTATACAAAATAAGTTTTCTTAGCTCTCATGACTGATAAACTTAAATTTTTTATGAGATACTTATATCCTATCAAAATCAATTCTTTAATTTAGAACCTAAAACCTAGAGAAAAACTACTGTACAATGTACAATATAAATGCAATCATTGCTGCAAAAAAATTAACTAATTAAGTATATTAACCTTTCAGCAAATGGGACATTGGAGATAGCTTTCCCTCTGCCAACTTTAAACTAAGCTATACCCATTGGTGATAGCTATTCGTAAAACTCCAAGGGCACATTGTGTTACCAATGATCGCTTACCGGAACAGATAGTGGAATCACTTTCCTCCATAGTTGCCAACTCTCCCAGAATGGCCGGGAGACTCCCGAAATTTGGGCAATTCTCCCGGTATCCCGAGAAAGCCGGCAAATCTCCTGCAAGGGACTTGAGGCTCTTGGTTTCCATTAAACCATGGCATCAAGTACTGCCCCTCTGCCTGGCAATACTAGTTTACTAGTGTTGCTAGGGACAGGGAGGGACTTGATGACGCAAATTGCATCAACAAGCCCCACCCCCATCCCTATGAAATCCTGAAATTGATAGTCAAAGGGCAGGGCTTAATGACGTGATTTTCATAAATTGCACCCCACCCCCTGCATGCATCTATGGCTTCCCTCCGGGATCTCACGGAAGGAAGCTTTTAAAAGTCAGCAACCCTGCTGTTCTCTAAGATGTAGTCTGACTTTTACCATGTATTAACAATACCACACTGTCTGTCTGATGATGCCAGGGGGAGAAATCACCTGAAAATTATCCATATTATCCACAGGGAAGCTCTCCCCGTGACCACTAATCCCTTTGTATATATATCATGTATATTTAAATTGAGAGCTCACCCTCCGCAGAGGTCCCTAAGTCTTCAAAACAGCTACTCTGAAACAGCAACCCCTCTCAGCTTCTATCCCAGACACGCTTTTAAAATAAACACACAAAATGCAGGTTGCTCAAATCAATTTATAAGGTAATATAGAGCAGGTGCTGTAAGGTATAGGGAATTCACACAGATACATAAAGGCACCCCAGCACTCTTGCCCATTAACCAGTAACAAATCATAACATTCTATCTTTAAAATAAAAGTCAGAGAATTCGTTACATACATTTGCAAATGTATGATAAGCCACCAGCCAGACCCAAAGTTTTTATAGACTCAGATCCCCATCACACAATGGGGCTGATGTAGACAGTGAAAAACAGAATTAAATCTAACTGAGCTCTGCAGTATGTTAGTTCTATGTGCAAAAGCAAAATATTTTCTCTGCATGTATAAAATAAAAATCATCTGCACCATTTACATTTCAAAATGGTGTTGCTCAGATCTACACTTGCACCTGTTTCACCTCATGTTTAAACCCTGGACCAATATGTTTACAAACTATAACAAATAATGGAAGAGATAGAAGGCAGACATTTATCATGGCTAGTAAAACAGAAAAAAAATTTATATTGAAGAAATTTTACAGATACTCATCTTGTTGAGCACATTTTAGATATGAAACCCATCATCATAAGAACAACCAACAGTAAATACACATATAGATAAATTACCAAGAAATGAAACTACTCCAGTCAATATATCCACAATCTACAGTGCTCCCAACACACAAAATAAAACAATTTGCACAATGGGAGCCCTCTAGTGGTTAAATTGTTCCTTGAACTTGTTTTACCCAGAGCTTCAGTATGGTCACTTTGCTTAACTATAAGTTAACGTTCATCTGAAGCAAAAATACAATTAATAAACTGGAATACAATACTATAGTAGTGTGAGAACCAAAAACACAAGCGCCTATATCAAACTAAACAGTCAATAAAGTCTTTCTTTCAAATTCAGGAGAATAATCCTCACAATGAATAATCCTCACAATGAATACGGTTCTACTCACAAGAGTTGTCTCTTGGGCTTTATGCTCATCAACGGGCTTTAATGCTGGTTTTCTTTCTTCTGATCCTGATGGAATCTCTATCCTGTCCTCTCCGATGTTGTCTCCAACGATGTT
>WWET01000278.1:184001-199713 GCA_011038615.1 Limnodynastes dumerilii
ATATAGCTCTTTTCAACAACTTTATAAGAAGGAAGCTTCAATCTAAGAGATAAGCCTCTTTTATTTTTTTATATTCAGTGCTCTGTGTTCCCGCTGTATTTATTTTTGCAATTGTTTGTGTTGTATATTTTTTCCACAGTCATTGGACACAGTGCAATGATATCACTTCAGGCTGTCATTTTTCCTCCATGACTACATTTTGAAAACATTCAAACCCAGTCAACTACATCTGCGCTTCACCGGTTATTTTTTGAATCATTGTAATTAATAAAATAAATAAAATGCACAACAGTTTTTCACATATATCATGACAGTTATTTCTAAACATTATAAATACATTCATTTTAAATTAGCAATACAAATCTTACGAAATATTCATGGATACATGACATATACTGTTATGGTGAGAATGAAGTTTTGTGGTTTGGTTCCATTTTGGAGGAGCTCAGTTTAAAGCTAGAAAACAAGAAAAAAGAAATATACTAGCAGATGCTTTACTTGTATATTTATCAATCTGAGTTCTTTCTCAGCCTATTTCTACAGTAATTTATCAATAAAGTATACATAAATGTGTAAAATAATTTATGTTTTTTTGTTGCCGTTTTGTTTATAGGTTTGTTTTGATGCTGCTGTTTTACATCCAGCTGTGTCTGGAGAGCCTCAGAAAAAAGCAGAAGACGTGCTTTTCCATCCCTTACCCCATCATAGGACTTAGAAATAACTTTAAACATTTAAAAAATACCAGCAGTATGTATGAAGATGTATTGTTTATAACGAGTATAGTTATTTCAGTGCTAGCAGAACAGAAAATATTATACTAATTTGAAAGAAATGCATTTTAAAATACAGAAACTATTAAAACATATATTATTAAATAATTGAAATCTATTTTTATAGTTCTTATTTTATATATTTATTTTTCAATAGGGGAACTGAAGACCACATGAGTAATTAAGAACAACATGGTCAAATCTCCAATAGGAATGCGTATAACATACAAGAGCAGTAGAATAAAATGAGGTGGGAGTTGTTTAGTCAACCTATACATTAATTAAAGCAGCAGTGCCTTTTGAGTTCAGATGTATTGCTCAGTGGAACTGACATTGCTTATTGATCTCATTTTGATGCAAATTAAAAGCTTCCCTTGCAGGCAACCAGCATTACTGTAAACAATGCTGACAGAGTTTGCTGAGAACAAGGAGATTGACGAGGATAATTAGAAACCCAAAATGACATGTAACAGACACATATGGTAACATAGTAAGAAAGCAAGGGATTTAGCAGTGGTCATTGTCTTCACGGATTTAAATGTATTGTCCCTAGTGTATATATTAGTAACGATCAGCCTCCCCAGATACTAGATTGGTGTAGTAATGGCTCATTTACCACTTCACTGGGTTACTCAACATCATCTTTCAGTTACTTTAAAATACATAAAGAATACTATATAAATACTCACCCAGACACACTCCATTATACATAAATATATGTTTGTAACAGGTATTATAATGTTTCTACACACATTTATAAATATTTTTTTTCAATAATTCTTTGGTTAAATGTCACAGTAAATAACTCTTTATTCTAACAATAATGCTTTGCTATAAAGACGTTTATCTGCTAATTCAATTCTAATGACTGCTAAATGACCTAGCTTGAGCATTAGTATTTGCATTTAGGATACAGTCAATAGATCGGATTCAGATCTAATAGTTAATTCTGTGTGTCATCTCCACAAAGGAGGCTAAAATCCGTTATTAGCTATCTCAAATACCAAACGTAGGAGAACAGGGCACTCCCTCTGCTCTCCTATGTGTGGATGGTACTAAACTTAGCTCTTACTGTATAATTTAAGTGCCTAAGCACACCCACCAAGCTTTCTTCTGCGAAGATAAATTCAACATAGAACGCAGCCACGTGCTACATTCCGATGTGGAAGAATTGATGTTTCTATTCAGGGCCGCCATCATCAAATGCGGGGCCCGGGACCGCCGATAGATGCTGCTACAGAGCTAGGTAAGTATCGGCAGCCCCCCCATCAGGTCCGGGCCCGGTATAATAGGCCCGACTGACCCCCCCTGGTGGTGGCCCTGTTTCTATTAAATCTGAATCCGGTCCAATGTTCTTTTCTCCTAACCTCAGGCTCAGGGTTACATACCTCTTTCTCCAGAACTATATACTGAATACTTGATTGAGCTTTGCTTATCTTACAGAGCTCTGTAACTCCTGGAACTTGTCCTTATAATACAGAATCATTTGATTGTCTGAGATTGGGACTGTTTTGGTATAGGTACTTTTTGTCAATATGTACTATTATATTAGTGGTTTGATACTGTAGATGGCTCTTCCTCTAGATGCACTTGAAAGCAGAGATTACCTGTGTGCTTCAATTTCCTAACTGCCATCCTCACTGCTTAGGATGACAGTAAGTTAGGAGTTAGATTGTAACAAATTTACATAATTAACTATACTTAACCCCACCCACATCATTATTATCCCACCCTCATTTTGGCCCTAATTTTTCCTGGTACAGTTTGAATTCCCAATCCACCCCTGGGTGCAGGATTGAATGGATAACCTGCTGATTCCTTGCCACTAGCGCTCAGTACACAGATGTAACCAAAGGGGATACTAACATTTCTACCACAACTCTGTATGTCTAAACTGATGTATCCATGTATATATATACACGCTGACAATATAAGACATTAACATGTTATCTGACTTTGAGGAAAAATTGTGTTTATTTTACATTGAGTTTTTCGGTTGTTGCCATTACATTGCATTTCACACTTTAGGTTATAAATCTTCTCATCTTTATTTTTGAGACTTTTTTCAATTTTTTTATATCATCTTTCTGTAGTCTGTTCAATTTTTTCCAGTTCTCTGAGATGACGATTATATCTCATCTAAAAGAAAAAACATAAACATAATCTATAAGACTAAAGGGTAATGACTGAATCACCTTAGTTTACTAAGAATAATTATATTTAATGATCTTTGTATTACCTGAGTTGCCGCTGGACATTTGCATGGTTGCTGTTTCTTCAAGTTCAGTATTTTTTTCCCAGCAATTTATTCCTGCAATCACACAAATCAGTGGCACAAGTTCTTGCAAGGCGCCCAGAGGCAAACTATTGGTGGGGGAAAAGCCCCCTTTTTGTAAGAGCTGCCGTACGAAACGTCAGAACATTGAAATTACCTACATGAAGTACGTAACTTCAATGATGGACGGACCTGAGGATCTACCCCAAGATCTGTATGTAACCTCCCTCTGCTTAAGCCCAGCTGCCCAGTCCTCTGTGGAGGACACAGAGACTCACCCTTGGGACACTAGACACAAGACTGCCGGAGGGGAGAATGGAAAAGTTCCTACCTCCAAGCTAGTGCCCAGAGCTCATCGTTTTCATTGCCTCGGTACTGTATAATGTATAAAATGTAATGAAATTGAAGTTGTTACCCATAGCAACCAGATACACCCAGTAACAGCATGCTATAATCTTGACTCCACCCCCATTTTATTAAAGCTGTCGGAACACAGCTTGGAGAATCCAGTGTGCGAATCCTGTCTACACAGAGCTGACATCTGCACAAAGCCAGCATAGGATAATGTAACAGGAATGGGAAAAAATGTGAATGTCCTTTTTTCACACTTACAGTTATGGAGCCTGATCCAGACTTAATAACGGCAGCCAATTTACGCTTGTGGCATGCTTAAATCAGGCTGTGGGAATGCACTGCGCATGTGTGCGGCAGATATTACTAACTCTGATCATACGTAACTTGTATGTAACTCCATACGAAAGGGTGTGACATTCCTATGCAAGCTGAATATACGCATTGTGGATGGAGGGAGCCATTTAAATTGTACAGTATGGGCTGGCTCAGTCACTTACATACTGTACATCAATGCATTACGTACGACCAAAGATATACAAGGAAAAGTTTAGGTAGAGTTCTGAACACAAAAGTCAGCTAAGTTACGTAAGTGCCAGGAGGAGTGCATTATAATTAGTAGTGCGTAACTTAGATACACTTGTGTACATAAACCGATCTTACGTCGGCATCATGCCATCATGTGTTCTTTGATGATAATCTCTTTCATAAGATTTTAAAATCATGCTTTGGTTCTCATTGTATGTGCGCATGTCACAGACTTGTGATTGAGGATTTGTATGGAATCATTGCACTACAATCCGATTGCATTAGAACTGGATCTTAGGATTCTTTCCTTTGTCAGAAAGTTTTATATTGTGCTCCTTGAGTTACTTGTATGCACACTGGTTAGGGAAATTCTAAACACACCATTGATACTGAACTATATCTAAATATTTCTTGTATTCTGGAGAGTAACTGCAGCTATTTCTTGCTTACATGTGACCAGAACCAGACCAGTATGGAATGAGAAAATCTGAGAGGTGGAATGTGTGACCTGGGAAACATTCAATGATTTTCTCCTACTTTATATGCTGGCTATTCATTTCTAGATGTGATTCACTCATACTTATCACTATTGCAATTACTGGTAATGAGCTAATGCAGCTACTTGTTGCAGCCTTTGGCCATGCATTCTTTCTGCCACTAGTGACTGGTGCTGGTTCACATGAGGCAAATATCTGAAACGAGTCTCATGTTGTCACCAGGGATCTACACCAAGATGTGATGGAGGGTATGTTGGGCAACAAAGGTTCAAAGTCAGGAAATTACCAACAACACAAGAACCAGAACAAAAAGACCAAAAATCTGAAACCATAAATGTCTAAATTACTAACCCTGAAGAAATGAAATACATATTATTCACATGCTAAATAGTAAAATTAAGTTAAATCAGAGGTTTTCAACCAGTGGTACTAGTAGTACTGGGGATACTTGTGGCCACTGGTCTGGTGGTACTCGTGGTGACTGGACACGGTTGTAAGGAGGTAGCAGAAGTACCAGGAGTGATACCAGATTGCAGGGGACATGTTTAATAAAATATCTTGGGGGCTAAATAGAATAGAATAAGTACAAAATGAACCTCTAAATAAAGCGCTACCTAATCTAAAGGCGCTACATAAACACCTGTTAATTAATAATAAATACATTTTCAAAAATATGTAAAAAATAAGAATAGTGAAAAAAAAACAAAAATGAAAATATGTATGTGTATTGGTATTTGACCTAATTTCATAGCGGGTATCTGGTACTCCCCCCCTCCCAAAAAGGTTGAGAACCGATGAGTTAAATAATACTAAATAAATAAATAATAAAAATAAATAATATAACAAATATAACTTGTAATTTTAGCTATATTTAAACAATGCATTTATAAAGTAATGTTTGAATACTTAAAAAAATTGTAGAAATCCAATGAATAATAAACAAATCTGCCTTTTAAATTTGTGAAAAAGACATACTGTAAATGAGTAGTTATTCTTTAGCTCTGAATAGCAGAAACTAGTAATGCAAATGTACAGCAGCATGTGAGGAAAACATGTTGTCTTAGGAACCTGTTTGCAATGTCTTTGTCCCATAATAATGTGCTGATGTAATCACATTCTCAATAAATTTGGTTTACATATTGTTTTATGCCAACATATGCACACTTCTTTTCATGTTTGTCTTGGGGTATAAATATTTAGAAGCAGTGCTAAGCTGAAGACCAGAGCATTCCTAATTAATTCGAGATGGCTACATGAATATGCTGATAGCGCTTACTGCAGAAGTTAATAATGAAATGCCTATCATCTGTGTCCTACTCTTCCTGTTACATGCTGCTGCTCAGAGAGGGGGATGGGAATCAAGGCACAGGCGACAATCATCATTTTACACATAAGTGAAGCTGTTAAACAATTGCTTGATGCTATTTTTATATTTCCTAACCATTCCCCAGCCATTATATTGTGGGCTCAAAACAATCTAAACTCACTGTCACTTATTCCAACTTGTATTCAGTTTAGTCATATTTTGCAGTTAGATGAATGTGCATTCAAAGCCAATGGAATTGGGGCACAGCCATAGGCTTCTTAGGATAAAACTGTTCAGTGTCTGTTGCATGTGCAAGTGCAACCACGCCTGAACATTGGGCCTTAGCGCTGGTAGTAGCTGCACACAATCAACCGCTCATCTTAAAATCCATGCCTGTGTGCTTACATTACAGACAGCTGAACGGCCAAGCATTGCATTGCATCCAGTAAATGTTGCTGGAGAGGATCTACTGAGTGAATTGTGTGTTTAGCAGATCTGATGCCTTTTGGCGATGCTTACTTAAACACTAGTTAGCTGCTCAGGTGTCTGACTGAAGTGGTGTATGCAGGCTGTGATGGCTTTCCCCTAGAGGAGCTAAGATAGGCAGGGTGTGGGCAAGCAGGAGCCATCTTTATTTTTAGGATCAGACACAATCAAAAGACTACCCTGACCTCAGAGAGATCAATTTTGCTGCTAGAAGTTGTCGAAACCGAATCAAAACATTGGTATTAGACTTAAAAATGAAAATCTTTGCAAAAGTATATGAACAAAGGACCTTGGAAAAATATGAACGCGGATTTACACAATCATGCGCATGCATTACGGTGTGCGTGCGTACTTTCGCGGGATTTTCCAACGTACAATATTACTCTTTAATAAACATACTAACACACATATTTTCATACAGGACTTGTTCATGATTAATGTCTAAATGTATTTTATTAATTAATTAAAACTGTATTTTATATTCGCAGATGGTTCAATCAGCTAATTGTCACCAATCGACGAATGAATGTCTTACATGCAGCATATTTAGACTTGTACTATAGACAATAATGTTGTATTAGTGAAGCTATTTTCCACTGAAAGATCGCATAAAGTGATCGCAAGTTATAGGTATTAATAAGTTATGATATGAATTGTTTAAGTTTACAATTATGCTGATGAACCTCTGGAGTGAAAACAAAGAAAGATCCCAAGACCAATGATGAGCCAGGGATCCAGGATGACCGTGAGGATTCTCCAATCAAGACCGTGAGGATTCTCCAATCAAGATGCGATCGGTTACCTCTTTGATCCTAACTGTTAAAAGAACTTTGCCCATGCTCTGAAGGCCAGAAGGGCTTTTGAAATCTTGCCAGTGACTGGTCTGTGCTGCTGTCTCAGGAGATCAGTACTTTTGGATTAACCCTTTTTCTTTCTACTTAAAATACACTTTTTGTGAGTTGGACCGCATCATCGACTGGTTTGGTATTTTCAGGTATAAATGCTAATTACCGCACTGCGTACTTTTAGGGTACGGACTCAACGAAGTATCAGATTCATAATTTTTGTTCTGTTTAATTGCTTATTAATGTGACTAATTTATTATTTTAGGAAAATTATTAGTTACATTTTTAAGCATTTTAATATTTACTGAAACATTTTAAACATTTTATGTAAGTATGTCTAATGTGGCCACCTTAGGTACAAAGGCATCAGACCTGATCCTGACCTCTTGCATGCGGAAAATACACTGATGTCTATAAGTCTGCATGGGAGAGGGGCGTGAACTCCCTTTTCACGTACTCATCCAGAAACCTGCCTTAAAATCTCTGCATGGATCTGCATCCGTCTAACTCATCACTTAACTTAATCTGCATGCCAACCCCAGCCTTGCTCTAGTAGGGATTAGGCATTAGGATTTTGAGTAAGGCAGGTGTAAATCAATATAATAGATAAGTTTCATATTTTTCAACTATGGTTTGGATAAAGTTGTGTGAATGCCAATGTCAGAATGCCCCCCAGGCCCCTTCCCTTGCAAGTTGCTAGACACATAGGGCCGGATCCAGACCCCCATATGTTTTCCGTACGAGAAAGAGAGGGGAGTGCACGCCCCCTGTCACTCACCTCTCTTGTGCGTGCTTTATGGCAGCTTACGCTGCAATAAGGCAACCTTTATATAATGGTGCGCATCAGCGGTCCGTACAACCGCTGATCCGCACAAGTGTGGGAGCCCAATCCCACACTGTACATTTTGCATGCTTCCCCCCAGCCAACTTTAGCGGGGGGGAAGACCATTTGTGAGTAAATGGATTGTAGGGAATAATAGGTTCGTACCAGTTTTGCAGCGCTAGGGTTACGAGGGTCACTAGGGTCACTGGAGGTGACAGGTCACTAGAGGGCGCATGCTCCCTCCAGTGAAAACAGGCCACTTACATACCTTGCATATGTCAGTGACCTGTCGGGCGCAGGTCTGGATCCGGCCCATAGTTTACATGTGTTTGTGAATTCTGCATATTTGCATTTGCCTGATTTATGGGCATAAATATTGCAAAAATTCTAAATATATGACCACTCAACTATGAATCAGACCATCTGTTACTAGCAGTTGAACGTTGGGTTATAAACAAATAAAACAGTGATATTATTATTATTTAAGGAAACAACACTATAATGAATGGACTTGACCCTCTGTCAGTGGTGGAAGTAGGCTAGTATATGCTGGTGCACCTTTTACTTCTTCATTTGCTTTAATGATACAACTATTAAATTTGATTAACTTACATTAACTTCTAAATTTACACTTTGACCACTGGGCTGTACCATAAATAAAAGCAATTATTGCATATCATTTCCAGCTTCAGGAATAGGAATAGGGTATTTCAAATTGATTCAAAGGGACTAATAAATTGGTCTGGTAGCTGTTAATCGATTGTGTGAATGAATAATCAATGTCAAGCTGTCACTAGTTTGCCAATGGGGAAATCATTTAAGATTTAAATCTTTGTAAGGGCATTAGACACGGGCCTTTCTGAAATCAAATACATGAGAAAGCATGTTCCCCAATTAATGCCTGTTAAAAATGTAAGTGCTGTTTATTTAGCTGAGGGGGCGAATGTCATAGAGGGTATATCACAGATTCAAATTGAACAAATAGCCTACTTTTTATCATATGGGCCGAATACCTTTAATATTTTGTGCCTTGCATTGCATATAAAATAGTTATAACAGAGCGGCATCCAGTGCATGCACAGAAAGGTGTGAGCTAAGAGCTGAGAGGTGCTGTTTCCATGCTCACCTTATTTAGATATTAAACATAAAGTATGCAATTTTTCTGCTTCAAAGTGCAATAGCAAAGTATTTTCCCTGCATGCAAAAAATGGCACCATGCTTTAAGGTTTACATTTGCACCTGCTTTGCCCATACTCTCAAACTCTGGATCTGGGTCTGTTTTGAAGACCAATCTATTGGGGTTGATCCAGAGCTGCGATTAAATCTGTTGTTTAGGTGTTCGCTCAGCAGTTGTTAGCATTGTGCGTGTGCAGAATGAGTGCAGGCATAAAAAGCAGATGCAGCTACGGACTCGGAGTGTGGGCTATGTTCCCTTTTTATTCATATTTTTGCTTTACTTATCGAAATACTTGCTATTAAAATCTGAGCTACCTCCATCATCTGAGGCATAACAACTCTGCACATAAAATAGCACTTTCTGTTGATGATGTCCTATTATTCCTCACACAGCCTTCCATGTGAGTACCTTCTGTTCTTGGTGGATTATTTAACTATGGCAAATATTTGGGATAAAAAAATCAATCTCAAAAAAGCAGAGGTCCTTAACTTCACAGAGGACCTTAGAGATCAATTGGGCTGCTCTTTCCCAATCAATTGGTGATTAAAAAAGCCGAAATATCTGGGCTTATATATTTTACCAAACACTATAGCCTTCTCTTTCAGGCTAACTATCCCCCCCCCTTTTAATATTTGATTTAGTATAATGGAACCCTCTTGTTATATCATGGACCGGCCACATTACAGCGGTTAAAATGAACACAGTATTTCAATTATTTGTTTACCCAAATGGACCTGATCTTTCTGTATTTCTGTTTCTTCCCATCCTGTAGTTGCACATACTTAGTCCATTTAGCATCATATCAAATTATGCTCCTCTCCTAAAGAAAACAAAGCTCATGAACAGGCTTGGGACTCTGGATGGTCCTCTTGATAGTAAGGAATGGTAGGAAATACGAGAAAATGTTACAATATCATCGATCTGTGTAAAAATGAAAGAGAATAAGTTTAAATTGTTTTACCGGTACTTAATTCCTTTCAATTTAGCAACATTTTTCCATGGGATACCCAACACTTGCTGGTGATATTGGGCCTGATCCAGACCTACGCTGGTGTGAGTAGCGTATTATCGCCGAACGTACCACTGATGCACGGCAATAGGTACTCCCCTTGCTCGTACCTAGTTTAGCATCCATACGCTCGGCAAACCCTACCCTAACTTTTGTGTTCGTTCCCGCGGCCGTCCGTACTTTCATTGCGTATAAACGATGCTTAGCACGCCCATACTGTACAATTTAAATGGCTCCCCCCACCTACATTCCTTAACTCCAGCGTCCGTATTAAATGGCCCCCCGCCTACATTCCTTAACTCCAGCGTCCATACTAACTTCGTACTATATCCTTTTCCGTCGTCGGAAAAAACGCAAACAATACAGACGCCAGAATCGCCGCTACGAAAAGGTCCTTGGTACGACCGGAAGTTGTCACTATGCGCATGCGCAGTGCGTTTTTACTGCCGTTTTTACGCTTACGATCAGCATTAGCTCGCATGCGAGCGTAGGTCTGGATCAGGCCCATTGTACCAGCCCTGAAACATTTATTCACATTTGTAAAGTTACCCCAGAATCTGGGTGCTATTAGTTGAAGCTAATAGGTGCTCTTGCTGCCCATGCTATGGTTCCAGCATATATTACTTTGATAGCTGTGCCTTCATGCAGCACTTTCCTGGTGGTTTCACAATCATTAATGACACATGAACACTTGCTCAAAGCCATAGTGGATTCTAGGATGTCTATAGAAACTTCAATAAACCAGGAATAAGTTTTAATAAATATTTTAAAAGGAACCAATTATGTCATTCTAGATATTATCTATCTAATAAACTCCAGAAAATGATAGATAGAATCTGAAGGAATAAACCTCCCCATTTGTAGTTAAAATGCTTTTGTAAATCTAACTAAAGCAGTTTAATCTTCTGAAATAAATCCATATTATGCTACGATTCCCCATGCGATCATATGTTAATACCATCCCAATGGCAACATGCAGTGTCAATGACCATACCCATCCCATCCCAGTTTATCAAAGCATGAGGGACTTCGGACAGACAATCCATGGCTTATGGTGAACCTATTCTTCCTGTATTGTGCTTTATTTGTAGATATCATTGTATAGGTTTATAAACTTCTTTCAAGATGATACCGCTTGGAGACATTACATAAACACTATCAAGGGATCCCCTATCACTGTTGGTGCTGCCAATAAAATGGCAGTATCCCTCTTACCCATATGATGGTAGTGTCTGGTAGAATTGGTTATCAGTTTTTAGACTATCTGGAGAAATCATAGGAATATCAGGCCCAGGCGACCATTTAATTTGACTTTATCTGCCTACAAGAAAACAATCCTGCACCATCTTAATGCTGCTGCCAAAGATGTAACCCTGTTATTATGGAGATCCCAACTGCATCCAACAGTTGTAGCCTGTAGTCATGTATTGAAAATACTTTTACCTTATAATATTGCAACTGTTTAGAGACATCGGGGCAGATCCTGAACTACGCATTTCCGCGAATTTACGTGTGGCGGACACGTAAATTCGCAGATTTGTACGCACTGCGCATGCGCACCGCAGAAAATACGCACATTCGCGTAGCGTATTTTCAAACGTAAGGATAATTCACGTATTGCGAACGTAAGTAATTACGTGTGGGCGTGCCAAATTTACGTTAGCGACGAATACGTGCGATTTACGTGAAGTAGGCGGAGGGGGTATTTAAAGTTTACAGTATGGGCGTGCTAAGCTGCGTACGTTCGCGTAGTCTGTACGCACGTTAGCGGACGTATGCTGTTACGTTTGGAAAAGTTAAGGTAGGGTTTGGGTAGCGTATTTTCACAAAATACGGCCGTGCAGGGGGTGTGTTAAGGGTAGCGTAGCGAATTTACGTACGCGAAAATTCGCTACGCTAACAAACGTACGGCAAACGTTGTTCAGGATCTACCCCATCAAGACCTTGCTCTTCAAGTAAACCCATACCTCATGACTAGCAATAGGGGAAGATAGTCCCTAAGGTGACATCCCCACCCCCACTAGTACCTGAGGTCAGATACAGATCAAGGATAACTTCTATTGATGCTATCTAGTAATACTGGACCTGATTCAGATATTGAAAATAAGAGAGGACTCCTGAGCAAAACCATGTTGATTTCAGCGAAGTCAAATTTAATCTCTTGTAAACAGTATTAGAGTTGAGAGGTGGCGTTTCCTATTCCAAGTCTAAATAACAGCGTGATAGTAAAGCTGGTCACTTACCTGTGTGCAATAAGCATAAGCAAAGATATATCCTTGCATGCAAATAATACAATTAACTTGAGTCCCCCTGAAATTAACATGGTTTTATCCAGGAGTAAGTTTCCTCTCTTATTTTCAATCTCTGAATAGATTCACTGTTTTTATTACCTATGTATTTTTTATGTTGATGTTTTTATAACCACAATTACTTGTATTTTTTGTTTTATACTTTTGGCAATTAAGTACGGCCAAAATATATTTTCTCACCAGAAACCACTTCTACTTACATTTCAAAATGGAACATTGGTAGTAGGATGTACAGATTTCATTACATTACTTGATTTCAGATATTAAATTTAGCTTAACACTACATAAGCTTGGATACTGTGCTGAGAGAAAGTCTGTGAACCCAGTTCATGGGTTTTTAATTTGACTTACAATATGAAATAATCCTCATCTAAGTCTTAATAATATAGACCGGCAACCCAGATAAACAAATGGCACTTCATAAATGACTTCTCATATGTTTAATAAAGGTGTTTAAAGTAAATTTTGGAGTGACATTTGTCCTTTAGCACTAATTAGTTCAGTCAAATATTACCTGTGTCTGGTGATCCATTCTTCATGTTGGCTTAGAGTTTATCGTAAATATTTTATTGCATTATTTCATTATGAATTACTGAAGGCTATTGCACAAGTTATAGAAAATTATCTAATGCTGGGGTACTGCCTTGTAAAACTAATAACAAACAAAAACAAAAAAAAAAGATTTTCCCAAAAGAAGGGAATATAAAAGAAAACAAACTACTTAAGAGGAGCACACATCAAATAATTTGCTGAGATCTGCACAGTTAAGAGTGAGTTGGTGCAGACAGATCTTCTCCCCAAGGTTTCCTTGGTACGCCTCCTCCTGTCTAAGCTTCTATGTGTTATCTTTAAAGACCGCACATAGTAAATCTATGTGCCTAAATAGTACATAGATTGCATAAATTAGCTATTATGCATGCATAGTAGCTCATTGTTTATTTCACTGCAATTAAGAAGCTGGAGCTTCTTAAGTGTGAATCAGGTCCTTAATCATTGAAACAAAGTTTAAGTATGATGCTCATTGAAAATATGTATAAAACAATCTTTTAATGAATCATTTAAAAATAGGGAAGAGAAACCCCCACACATAATTTCCCTGAAACACATACAAATAAAAAATAAAAATAAACTAGATTAATTGTAAATATAACTATTAAATATGTATATCATTAAATTGATTGTAGCATATTGGTAATGAAACATAGCAAAATATTACTGTGTACACTTGGAAGTACAACATTACATAAATAAACAAATAGATGCACAAATCATGCAATAAAGATATTCAGACAAATTGAAATGTACATGGTATCAGAAGGGGTGTGAGTCAGCGGCAAGAGGGCCATTTTCCCCCAGCCAGTTTTAAACTGGCTCTCAAATCGATTGCCTCTGCCTCGCTGAGAAGCAATCGATCATCCCCAGGATCAAGATGTGACAGCGAATGGCAAGTATTTATCTAATACCAACCCTTATCTTAATCCTTACCCTAACCTTTATCCTAACCCTCCCCTTCCATTACCCTAACCTTAACACTCCCCTTCCATTACTCTAACCCTAAGTCTCTTCTCTCTACAGCCTGACCCTAAGACTCCCCTCACTGTTGCCTAACTCTAAAACTCCCCTCACTGCAGCCTACCCCTAAGACACCCCTCCCGGCAGCCTAAGCCTAAGACTCCCTTTCCCATAGTCTGACCCTAAAACTCCATTCACTGCAGCCTGACCCTAAGACTCTCCTTCCTACAGCCTGACCCTAAGACTCCCCTCCCCACAGCCTAACCCTAAAATCCTCCATAGACTCCTAGCACTAAAACTCTCCATAGAGTCCCCTGTAATACTCACCTGTCTGGCAGGTCTGCGGTGGTGCTTAGGCAGATCTACGGCGGTGCTTCGGCAGGTCTGCGGCTGTGCTTCGGCAGGTCTGCGGCGGCGGTTTCCGTATGAAAGTTTAAGTTTATAATAACTACTATTTTCAAAATAAAAACAGACAAAAAAGCTCTCACCTATCTGCTTTTCTAAAATGGAATATGGATATGACGATGGATCTCCCCGAAATAATACAACATATTATGACCCTGTAGATTGAGAGACTAGTGGCTTAATTGATGTCCTCATCCTTCCGGGCAATATATCTGCTAACCTGTATATGTAGCTGAGAGAGTCTGCTGTAAAGAAAATCACAGTGTCCCCTGGTGCACTACAGATTAGACCATGCAGCTGTAGACCCTGACACATTTTATGCCTTGGACTTTATCCTATCAGGTGTAACAAATAGATTGGTATATATGTTCTGATGAACCAATCACACCAGAAAGCCATCCACATATAAAGGGGAGAAAAATCCACTCCCATTATGAACAAGTACAATCTATACTAAAATGATACTGTAGCAAAATACCAAGAAATGCACAAAATAGTATTACCTTAAACATAGGCATTTTGTATGTTAAAGCTGTTGGACATGTATGGTGGACTATTCTACCCGGTCTAAGTTAATATAGTATTATAATAAGATGTCAAAACATTAATAGACATGCACAACTTTAGTATGAAAAGAGTGTTCGGATAGGGAGCAGGATATCGTCTTAGAAGGCCCATGGGGGATACCCTTTGCATGTCCTCATGTGGCTTTGCTATATAGATGACATTCTGTTCCTGTGGCAGGGTGACCCCAATCCATGCTTTTATTCATTCCTCAAAAATTCTAATGAAAAAAGTGTGTGTATATAATATGTCTTATGGGTGCACTTTGTGTGTGTGCAGTGACGTATCTAACGTGGGTTTTGTAGAGTACGTGCCCGGGGCGACGATAATGCCCAACTGATGGGGGCACGAGTCCTACAATACTCACTCTTAGCCACCCACCTATTCTGACCCACACTGTCACCGCTTTCTTCAGTGTGATGCTGACACGACCTCAGGTCACATCAGCGTCATCCACAGCAGAGAGGGAGCGCCGCCGAGGAGTACAGCAGGAGAAGAGGGTAAGGTAAATAAAGGAACAAGAAAACACATAGCCTCCCTTCTTAATCACATATGAAATGTGTGCACATTACCACTGTGCAACTACAAGGAACAAAAGAGAGGTCCGGTGCTCCAACCAAATACTATATAACACTATGTGTCAGCACAGACATAAAAAGGAGGTTTAGTTAACAATATATCTATATTGGGTTAATTTCACCTGCCCAGCTCAAGGTACCTCCTGTAAGGTAAGTATAGGAGATTAAAAGTGTCATTAAGTGGTTAGGCTGGGGAGACATGAGGGGGAGTCATCATGGTGGGATTATTGGGAGATATGAGGGGGATTATTAAGAGACATGAGGGGGAGTCATCATG
>WWET01000278.1:203860-223929 GCA_011038615.1 Limnodynastes dumerilii
ACCGAAACGGTTCCCACTGGCATTTCGAGACTATTATGGGACTTCGCGATCTGCTGATACAGGTTTTTTTTTACCCTGGTGTATATTGCTCCGTATGCTACTTATTATACCTCTGTGATCCATGCACCTTCTTCTGCAAACATGTTGCTGAAGTGTTGAACTTTTTAGCTCTACCACAGTTTGCTGCTTTATACCATGTATTGGATATGCCATGAATTTAATTAAGCATTATTATGTCTTGCTATCAAAGTTTATGGACTGAATACATTACGTTTTTGATTAATGTTTTTTTCTATCATGAGCAGGATTTTAGTGTCTCTATCCATACTGCATATTGAACTTGGAGCGATGCTGTTACATGAATGTGAATGTTTTCTGTACTTCTTCAAGCACGGAGCACTTTTGTTTGTGAATTGGCAACATTTTTTCTGTATATATATATATATGTGTGTGTTCGTGTGTGTGTGTGTAAAATCAGTAAAAACGGCACTCTTCCTAATAGAATTGCTATTCTATTTTCCAGTCCTCTGGAATCACTTCTGTTACTAGTGACTGGTTGAATAATTCAGTTAAAGGTTTTTCCAGCCACCCTTCTTATTTCTTTTAGTACCCTGGTATGTCTCTCATTTGGCCCCACTGATTTGTCCATTTTCAGCTTTGAGAGCTTTGAAATATGTAGCCCTTTAAATTGGTCCAATCGTTGATATATACAGATATGTTTCAAATGAGCTTTTGGGTGGGAGAACCATTTAAATTATACATTGTGGGCTACCTTTCAGACTTCTGTGTGGATCAGTGATCATACGGACGGCTTAAATAAATGCTGTATAGTCTGCCCGTGAGAGGGGAGTGACATGGTAGTTCACTTCCCTCTTATACCCCTTTCACACCGGCAACGCCGAAAAACCTGGATTTTCAACCCGGGTTTTTCGGGAAGAAAAAAGCACACTTTAAAGCACCCAAAAACCCAGGAAATTCCCGGGTCTGTCCCTTTCACATCACCAATGAATTTCCCAGCTCAGGCGTGTCAAGCAACTGTCAATCATTACAGAAAGGAGCTTTTATTGGCTGCCTAAAATTATGTAATTTAAAGGGAACTTAACTGTTGCACACAGTGATGATGTCAGTACATTGTGGCCATTTTAGCTGCATTATTTCCATAATGGCTGACGATCTAGTTATTGATAGCTCTGAAACCATGGTTGTGTTGATCATTTTGCTGTTTGAGGCAGCAAATGACACCCTTTTGCAGCTGATGACAGTGTGTTAGATGGTTTATTCTGACATGTTGACAAGACGGGCACAATTCATGCCGTAGTTGCAGGATACTCAACGCCATTATGTGCGCAGAAGGAGAGCGTACACCAAAGCCATGCAGCTGTCCATTCTGTGCTTCACAACGCACAGCAGCAGGAGATTGTGGTCTAGACAGCGGTGTCATGCTGAAGCTTTCTGGGCAACAATTGAAGCTTATGAGGAGGAGCAGTGGATTGCGCACTTCCGGATGTCCCGTGGGACCTTCCAGTATGTGCTGGATGCCATCTCCCCAGTGCTGACCAGAAAGACCACAGTTTTACGGATCCCAATTCCACCCTGGAGGAGGCTAGCCATTGTCGTGTGGTGGTATGTAGCCATTGTCTTGTGGTGGTATGCAACCCCCGGGGAATATAGCACGATGTCATGCATGTTCGGAGTTGGGATTTCGACCATATGTAACCATATGTTACATGCAGACTATCAGAACTCCATACGTACGGAACATGTAGAGGAGATCTGGATCCAGCCCACTTACCTTATTTTCATTCATCTTCCCAGATGGTATCATTATTTTACATGGCTTTCCGATGTGATGGATTCATTAGAGTATATATACCAACGAGAAACCCCTGATATAGTGAAAGCGAAATACGTATTAGAAACTTACACATCTATGAACTGTTCTTTGTAGCCGGGCCGTGTTCAGAGAACCGCTTCCATGAAGGAACGCAATTATACGTACATCCGGTGCAGGCCACACCCCCTCACACCCATGACACTACCCTCTCTCTGCCATGCTGTCGGTGACTTCCGCCTAAATAGATCACTTCTAACATGTGAGCAGTTGTGTGGGTATGTGTCTTCCGTACGTGGGATTCATTTTAGTTGCAGCCACATACCTTCATTTAAATAACTCCCCCCGCCCATTTTTATTTAAATTTAATGTGCGGATTTTTGCGTCGCATATCTGGATGTATTTACCCAAGTGCGATTCACAAGTCCGTCCGTGAGGCACTTACGTGCGTATAGTCAACGTAAACTTCGTACAAAAAGTTACTATGCATGCGCAGTGCCTAAAAATACGCACAGAACTCGCCGTGAACGGTTCTCTGAATACGGCCCGCTACATAATGAGGGTCGGAGAGATACTGCCCAGAAGCATAAAAATATGTCTATGAGGTCACTAGTCTCTCAATCTACAGGGTCAGATTATTTTGATTAGTTTAGGGAATATCCAGCGCTATTACTATTGATCAGCAATATGCTATATTTTCCAATGATACACATGTTTACTCAGTGATGTTATTTTGTGTTTAAACAGTTTTGACAATCCAGGGCAGATGCAGCGTTTAAGCGTGAAGCTGGCTCCAAACCTATGCGGTTTCATGTCGATCATAAGATGCTAGATCATATGATTCCAGACCCTAAAATAGGTTGCATTGAATTATTTGGTTTTATGAATGTCCTAAAAATCATGATCACTGATGTTATGAGGTTGGGCAAATGACAGTGTGTACGCTCATACCGCCAACTGCTCATTTCTGGTGATGATTTTTTGCAAAAGTGTACATAAGCATATTTACTTGTCATTTTCTGGTCTGCTCTTTACATGCTCAATAGTGACATAATCATATGGGATACTGATCTTGCCATATACTAAATATGATGAATAAGATGTGTTAGCACATAGGGTTTTTCTTCTCAATATTGAATAGACATCTTTTATATGTGTATACATATATAGTAAAAACAATATATTATGATATTTCTTGTTATTGGCGCTTCCAGTAATGACGTTTGTTGTTTAGCTCTTTCCACTATTTAAATGATGTGACAATATTGCCTTATCCATTAGGCCTAATGGTTAGTTGCCCAGAGCGCCAAAAATCTAACGCACTGCTGTCTGGCCCTAGTAGTCAAAGCATTTTTGGAACAACTGCCCTGGATTTCTGTCAGGGAGCTGGGGGGCATAGTGCAGGCAGTTTAAAAATACTTTGACATGCTGGTAGACTGGGAAAAATCTGCTGTCTGCAGGCTGCTCCACCCTCTATTGCAAGAGATTTGGGTCTTGACATAGATCCACATGCCAGAGATCAGGGCCTGATCCAGAGCTACTATGTAGCGCTGAGTGTACTAACAATCAGCGTTACATCGCGGACTCCCCCTGACACTCCCCCTAATCACAGCGTACTTACCCTCGCTTACGCCGGCTGAAGGCTACCTTAACTTCAGCTGGCGTAAGCGAGGGTAACTACACTGGGACGGTGGCGTTGTTACGATAACGCCGCCCTCCCAGCCTCATTACCCTCCCCCCGCCTCCCTACCAGCGTTACTACGTTCGGGCGTTGCCGTAGTCAGCCGATCTTACGTTTACGCCCGCGGTATTTGCTACGGCGGGCGTAGCTCTGGATCAGCCCCTCAGACCCTTACAAGTTTGCTGCGGTATGCTAGGACTCTGAAGCTACACTTCTTTAATAAGAAGCTGGCAGGCTAAGCCAGCAGTACAACAGCACAGACATAGTGCCTGGTCCAACATATTATTACCAGGCACTATGTCTGTGTTGCTGTGTTTATCCATCATGGTGATGCTGGCATGACCTAATGTCATGTCTGTGTCATCACTTTAGAGAAAGCGTAGAGGAGGGAAAACCAAAGAAGGTAAGAAGTAAATTCAAGAAATAAGTGGATGTTTTGGGCTTTTGGATACAAAAGAATGGGGCAGAAGGCTGGCCACACAAGGAAGGGGCAAAAAGATGGCTAGAAACACATAGGGAGAGGACAGAAGGCAGCTGGACAGACAAAGAGGGGGCAGAAGATGGCTTGGCCATGCAAGGAGGGGGCAGAAGGCTGGCTAGACAGACATAAGGGGATGGATTGGCTGAATGCTGGCTGGACACATAAGGAGGGGGCTAATAGCTAACTGGACACAATAGGAGGGGACTGAATGATGGCTGGACATACATAAGGAAGAGGCTAAAGGCTGACTAGAAACATTAGGAGGGGGAAGAGTGGATGGCTGTAGAGACACAAAAGAAGGGGCAAAAGTGTGAAGGAAGGCACAGTGTGATGATGAAGGGGCAACAGTGGGATAAAAGCACAGTGTGATGCATTTACATAATTTAGTTTATATGTTAAAAAAAATTTGTTTCAAGGTTTATTATGTTCAAAATTTTGTTTACATTTTTATTGCTGTGAATGGGTTTGTAGGGGCCCCTGTGCATTGTTTTGCCAGGGCACAGTGCTGTTTGGACGATCCTGGTGTACAGTATCTGCATAGTGTGTACAGAAGCACAATTTTTAGAACAGACTGTTATGACCAAATCAGGATCTCAGATTAGCTGTTAAATTGGTATAGTGTGTAGGTGTGAATCAGCATGGTCATTGGGATTTGCAATTGTGAAATTGCATCTCATGATTCTGTAGGTATATCCCCAGCTTAAGAGCAAAATAGATGCAAGCGTATACCTCTAGAGATCCATGGCCCAGATCCAGACCTGCGCACGTCAGATCACTTACACAAGCAAGGTGAGTGAGTGGCCTGGCTTGACCGGAGGGCCCATGTTACAGTAGGGTTACGAGCAAATGGGCTGTGCTTCTCCTCCGCCTGCTAAAGTGGGCAGAGAGAAGCATGCAAAGTGTACAGTGTGGGAGGGGGCTCCTACACTGCTACGGATCAGCGGTCGTATGGACCGCTGATTCTCACGGTTGATTTAAAGGCAGGCTTATGGCAGCATAAGCTGTCATAAAGCCCGCACGAGAGAGGGGAGTAACAGGGGGCGTGCACTCCCCTCTCTCTTGGGCTCTCACACGTACGGAAAGCGTGCAGGGGTTTGGATCAGTTCCCATGTTATTAAGACGGTGAAAGTAAATTAAAAATTTTTTGCATACAAGGAAAATACTTTTCTTTTGCACATAGAACTTTAATACTGCGTATCTTTATGCTTATGCACTCATTTTGTGTTCACAGTATAAATTCGCCTTCCCCTGCAGTTCAGTTTGGTGTTGCTGGGGTGTATATTTTCACCTGTTTTTCCTAGTCCATCTAGACTTTGGATCTGCCCCTCTATCTGCTATCCTTCACCATTGCGATGAGGTAATATGATAGAATGCAGTGTTACACTTTCTCCTTGCAAAACGTTTCTTGTTTATACTAAAAAATTCCACTCGTTTGTTTAAAGAACATTTTTGTAATAAGCATTTGAATCATCAATGTGGTGTGTGGAAAACATGAGAATCCTGGTAGTGTTCTTTGCAAACGCTGACTGTTCTCCCAGACACACCTCTAATGGTCAGTATTGTCCTTGTGGTGGAGAAATATTAGGCGATCAAAAAACACCATGCGTGAAACACGTCTTTTGTTACCTCATTCATTATCATTGGTTATGTACAGATTTTAGTGTACAATTCCTGGGGAGAGACACATTCTTAAAGTACTAGGAATCAATATGTAATATATAGTATTATACTGTAACATTCAGAAACCTTGTCTGTCTGTAATTACTCGACCAAATAAATCTGGACTAAATTCATGTTTAGATTGCAAAATGTTTATACCAAATAATCATCGATGAGTAAACAAATAAGATGACCACTTCTTTATTTAAATAGTTGTTAATTATTATACTGTAGATTATGGTTATCATCCATTATGTAAAGAGCACCAGGACCATGGCCATACAAAGTGGAGAAACAGTGCAAGTCAGTCCTATCCCAGGTAGATGGAAGCAGCAGACAAGTTCACAGCCACGTTTTAGGAGAAGAAATGGTGAAGAACACAAGAGCAGAAGTGAGAACTAACAAGCTAGAAGAAGAGATAGATCAGATATGGCGACAGGTGAGTCAGTTGAACAGGAACCCCCTCATTAAGATAATGCTATTATTATACACTATTGTTAATTAACTGAAATATTAGATAATACTACAAAGTGTGAGCTTTTTTAGACTTTAATATAATATACCTTGCTCTTAAAACAATATTAAAAGGCACAATTCAACATGCCACCACAATTCTGACCTGCACATCTATGTGTGGGCATGTACAGAGTACTGGTGTAAGTTCACTATGCAACAGTCTATATATTCCATTTCCATATTAGAAAAATTTCTATATGATGCATCTTCTATGCATGTACTGTCATACACCTCACACCTATCCATCGTCACATGGCAGTAGATACTGGCTGCAACAAAACCCGGAAGGAACTATGGGCTCTATTTACAAAGATAGTTTTAATGTGATAGGGCCAGTTTTCACTTCAAAACTAGCCCTATCGCATTAAAATGAAGGGTAGCATATTTACAAAATGCCTCAGGCTGGCGTTAGTGGTAAATATTCTGGCGATGTCCCAATATACCCCTCTTTTCCTCACCCTAATAGCTGTTATTAGGGGGTATGTATGGGGAGATTGCCGGCATACATAGCAATATTGCCCGAGCTAGAAAAAAAAAAAAAAGTTTTAGAAGTTACAAAAAATCTATCAAATCAATAAAAAAACATAGAAAATATAAATAAATATTTAAACTCACCTGTTCGGGCGACCTGTTGGGCTGCAACTGTCCGGTCCCGGCATGAACACACTGCACATGTGCAGTATTTCAAAGTGCCAATAGAGAAGCACTGCGCATGTGCAGTGTTTCTCATGTCCTGCGCATGTGCAGTGTTTCTCATGTCCGGAGTTGAAATTTTCTAAGTCCCGAATGAGAGTTACTGCGCATGTGCAGTACTTCATTCATGAATAGCATGAATGAGAAGCACTGTGAGGACCCGGCGGATCATTGCAGGACCTCGCAGGAGAGGTGAGTATTTGTAAATAATGTAAACAAAGATAATAAGCGAGCCTGATGCAGCTTCGTTCATAGGGAACGAGGCAGGTAAGTAAATAGAGCCCTATGTCAAAGGATGCCATGACTTGTTAAAGCATTTAGGACCGGAACCATACATTTGAAATATGGGCATTTCCTACTCTTTGCGAATGGAACTTGGAAATTGAAATGGATATGAAAAATTACTGTACAGGGTGTGTTCCAGCCTTTACCCACAATACAGATTTCCGACCCACCCCCATTTTACATGGCGTCAGTGCTAAAATATTAAGGAAGTATCCTGGAATGGTAACTACTGGTGTGTAAGGGGAGAGGAGATACAATGGTATCCGATCTTTGCTGCTGCTTCGCTCGATGCTTTAAGCACAGTACAAGCAGAGGTCTGGATCCAGTCCTTAAATAGGACAGACTGTTTCTGAGAGCCGGGTAAGGGTAAATTGCTCCATTATCGAACATGTAGCATATACAATTGCTGATGCAGTGAAAATAGCAGTTTCCATGGCAATCCATATAAATATTGGGGCTCTCCAATGGCCCATTCTTTTTAGGGCAGGCTGGCAGTTCCTAATATTTATGAAATGTCGGAGTGGAGTGGAGTAAAAATAATGCCATCTCAGGATGATGTTATTGCAGTTATTCCAGCGATCTCTCCATATTCTCCCCTTTTATTATGGGGAGGAAAAGGGGGGCATGTATGGGGAGACCGCAGGGATAAGCCAAAAAGTGTGTACATTTATAAAAAAAATGTTTTTTGTTTTTTTATCATCTTTTTTATAAAAAAAAAAAGGAAAATCTATCTAAAATAGAAAAGAACAAAAAACAAAACTTACCTGTCCATGAGACACGTATGACTCTGAAGATTTTGGAGTCCCGATATGAAGACACAGCGCATGCCTCGCAATAGAGTCTCTGCGCATGTGCAGGACTTCATTCATACAAAGTTGGAAACATTTAAATAGGGCATGGGTATCTGAAGTTTATCTGTGCAAGGAAAGTGGTTCGTGGTGGCATTGTTTGGATGCATAGATACAGTGGATCTCCAATAGCAAATTCAAAAGCATCCTGTAATCAGATATCCAAACGCCAGGGGCGTAACTAGCCCAAATGGCACCCAGGGCCAATGCCCAAATTGCGCCCCCTCCCCTTCCTCCAGGAAAACAAAGAATAAACCCCTCTTACCTTACTCTCTGCGTCTGAGAGCAACTGTAGCGTGGCGCGGCATCCTCCAATCAGTGTTCAGCCAGACAGCGCTGGTCACATAACACGCTGCGAGAGTGAACTAATCTCGCAGTGTGTAGATGCACACTTAGGTGTACAGTATGGGTTAGGGCGCTTACCCACCCCCCTTCCCTCTATGTTACCTAGGGCTGCCTGAACTGGCCAGGGGATCCACATCCTTGGCTGGTAGAAGATTGAGAAAGATACAATTCCTTTTGGAATAAATTAGTTCTGCCGCTCACTAGTAGTGTGAATTCCCCCCTGTAATGATTACAATAATGCTGTCCTGGATTACACTGATTAATATGCCAAGTATGCACCGTGGTGAAATCCTTGGGGCGTTCTGTGTCGTATTGGTAACAGTTCGGAAGTTTTACAGTGTCCATAGTAAATGGTGATGGATAGTATAGCTCACAGTTTGTAGCGTTCTTTGAAGAATCTGCAGTGCCGTCTTCCTGGTGTCTCGTCCGTGTTCTACACGTGTGGTGCCTGGCTCTCCCCATCTCGGCCGCTGTGCTTTCCGTCGCCTAGCAGTGTCAACTGTTTTACCGTGCTGCTGTTCTCCTCCTCTTGCTGCGTCCGTCTGGTCCATCGGCCTTGTTCCTCGGCCCAAGGGGGTCCAAGGACTGCACCACGGTGCATCAGTAACTTTTCCCATAATTTGCACTGTATCATACTTGGCATATTAATCAGTGTAATCCAGGATAGCATTATTGCAATCATAACAGGGGGGAATTCACACTACTAGTGAGCGTCAGAACTAATCTCGCAGTGTATTCTATAGGCCGGTGCTGTCCGGCTGAACACTGATTGGAGGATGCCGCGCCGCTCTGCAGTTGCTCTCAGACGCAGAAAGTAAGGTTAGAGGGGTTTATTCTTTCATTTTCTTTCTTTTTATGTGGGTTTTGATGGTGCCTCCAAAGCCATCAGAGCCTAGGGAACATGCCCTACAAAACCCATACTAGTTACGTCTCTGCCAAATGCTGAAAAAGAGGGTGCTTGGATCCATGCTGTGATGATTGGTACAAAAGTTTCACATTTGGTAATACTTTTGCAATAAATGCATAAATGAACATAAACATTGTAGAGAGACTACAATACAGGAACATATTCATCTGCTTGCTTCTGCTCTCACATTGAACAAACCACATAGTTGTCAATGAGTTGTATGGAAGCAGTAAGTGAATTTAAACATGCTTGCGATAAATACATCTGTCCTGAGAATAAAGCCTTCTTAAGGGAATAGGTTCAGAACATGGGCAGAATAGCATTTCTATGTTGTCAACATCTTTGTGTCTACAGTCATCCAGAAACATCTGGGGCTGTTTCATACCTTGTTAATGTATACATCTGGTTCTGCTTCACACCCTGAGTCCGGTATCATTTGTAGCATTTCAGCCGCTTCTAGAAACATCAGGTGCTGCTACCCAGCCTTCACAGAACACATCTCAGACTGCAAAATGGACGTCTCTGTGGCTATAACAGTTGCAATGCCTCTTACTGGCACCTCTTGCTGTCAAGCAAGAGTTTAGCAAGTACTGGGACCACATGGTTTAACTGTGCCTCGCTGCCTTGCTCAACGCCATGCCTTCGCACAGATATTAGTAACACTTGTACATGCAAACTGTGTGCTGTCACTCATTTCATGTTCAGATTTATAGACATTCAGATTTTTTAAGACTACAGTAGTGACCTGGGAATACAATTTATACAATAAATATAACATACAGATGCGGATCTTTCTAGACATAATGCATCTTTCCTTTATTAACACAAGTGCCGTAAGTTTAACAAAAGGAGACACGTCTATACTTGGAACCAATTCAGAAGGTTTCACTTGTGAAGTTACAGATGCCTCCCTAGATTGTCTGGAGGTCATGACGTACAGGTTCACGAAAGGAAAAGTCTGCTTGAAATATTAATAACACACATTAATAAGGCGGTTTTGGACCAGATGTCAGACTAGAAACTTTATAGGAGAGGAATGGGTCAGAAAATGTCATGTTCAGCCAGATGTGAGATGGAATTGGACAATGAATGATTTGCAGATGTCAAGCTGACAAAAAAAACCCAAAGCTCTTATTGAAGCAGATCATGTGATTATAAGACCACACATACTTAGTGGGCATCCCATGGTGCAAGTAAAAGAAGAGATGAACATTAGTTAATTAGTTGCTTTTATTAATACAAATGTGGAGAAAGTGATCATTTTATGTGGGTAAGCTGTAACACTGTTAGAAATAATTTCAATGGATTCTGCTGCTGATAAGGTACTTGTGCTGACTGGGGGGACCATAGTCCTTAAAGGGCCCCATTTGGATATTTTTACAGCATTATGTTTGTTTTACTACATCTATTCTATCTGTAAATAAAATGTAGAACGATTAGTTACATTTGCACATATATGATAAGCCACCAGCCACTTACTGTACATGGATTCTCTGCTATGGTGGTCCTAAAACTGTTAGAGTCCTTATATTGGTCATATATCATGTATTTTTAAATTGAGAGCTAACTCACCCAAGGTACCCCAAGCCTCCAAAATATAGACCTGCTGTCCCAGACATGCTTCAAAAAAAAAAAAATTATAATACACAAAAATGGTGACTACTTTTGAGTGCAGTCCCAGAGTAGCTATTTTCCAATCTTGCTTATTGCTTTTTTGGGAGACGTGATAAACTTTTTATTTTACTTTATCTTTAGGAACTATTTTAATAAATAGACGACAGATTACATTGGTGAATAATTTTATAGTGTGCGTCATAAAAAGCAATATATTGGAAAATATTTGGGGTTAGAGGGGGCGCATTATAATTATTTGCCTTGGGAGTCACACTGTCTAGAAACTGCACTGAGGCTGCCCATTGCTCCTTCCTAATGGGAAATCCGCCATGTTATCCTCCTCTGTGAAACTTAGTTATACATATCTGCTGTCTTGCTATATGCTTTTCTAAAACCAGTCATTACCTATGCTACCCATATCATTTGGTATAAGGCTAAACTATTGTATAGCGAGAGGACTATCATACATCATTTAGCTCTGGGAATCATTTAAGGACTTCTAGTGGAACATAAGCAAACAATGAATCTACACTTTGATCAATTAAAGTATGTGCTAACACTATCACCAACACTAGATAAAGTCATATAACAAGAATGTTTTATGCATTTTTCCTCTAATATGTGTATTAGTGAAATTCAAAGGAGGGTAGCAAATATTGGGTCTGATTTACAGTTGACCCTGTGGTAGATAATGCATTGTATTTCATGATTTATCACACTACTCCTGACCAGAAAACAATGACATGCAAATGAAAAAGATTAACATTTGCAGAGTGATTTGCCTTTACAGACACCTGGTGTAGCTATTAATGATACAGGGCTGCATGCGCAGTAGCACAAATCAGAAAACTCCGGGCGATGCAATGCACCCGGAGCTCTGAATACGGCCCATTACTACTATTACTACTACTACTACTAATAATAATAATTATAAAGCATTGTTTTGAATTGTAATTTATTAGCAATTTTAAATTAGCTCTAAAGCAGACATGTCAAGCTCGCATACCAAAAGCTTTCATTTTGCGGCCCCATCTCACACAGGGAGGTTTGATCATTGCTAAAAAGGGCCTGCTATCAGCCTCTGCAGCAGCTAAACATGATAACTGATAGCAAAGCCCCTTTCAGCTGTCCTGTATAACTACTGACAGCAGGAAACAGATTGCTTTACAGCCAGCGTCACACAGAAGAGCTGGAAGACGGCACACACCACGGAGGAGAGGCACGGATGGAAGACATGAAAGGAAAGTAATGTATAAACAGGGGAGTCTGGAGAATAATGAATGGGGAATTACTGGGAGCTGGAGCCATATGAATGGGGAATACTGGAAGCTATAGACACATGATGGGGATACTAGGAGCTGGAGACACATGATGGGGGGACACGATGGGAAATAGTGCTGAGGCTGGAGACATTAATGGGGAATTACTGGGAGCTGCAGCCATATGAATGGGGAATACTGGTTGCTTTAGACACATACTGGGAATAATGGGAGCTTGGGGCACATGATGGGGGACACTGGGAGCTCGGGAGGCTGGAAACATATGAATGGGTAATTACTGGGAACTGGAGACATGAATGTGGAATTACCGGAACCTGGAGAAAAACGGCATATGAAACTTTTTATTTTTCTAGCAGCCAACACAATTTTAGACTTTAGATTTTTTTGACCCAATTGGGATTTTCATTTTGACATACTTTTTATTATTGTAATCCCTAAAACGTCCGCTGTAAGTATAACTTTACAAAATTGAATTTGATGCATTTTACTCACCTAAATATTTTTTCATCACATTTCAAAAAGAAACATCCATTATGCTTGTTACACGTTAAATAAAAAAAAGTATTATGCTCCTTTACTCAGCATACTATTAGATACCAGGCCTGATCCAGACTAATGCATGGTACACTTGCATGACTTCCAAAGGTCCTGGCAAAATGGGGAAATCGTGTAGCATGTACACACTGAGCAATCCTTGGCAGATCTAGTGACCCTGCTGTACCATCCTTAGCTGGCCATCCACTGGGATAATTATCGATCCCAGCAGGCAGTGGCCTGATAAACAGGATGATTTCCTGCAAGGGAAAGGCCACGTTATCAGCACTATATACTTCTTCTGCTGGGACCAATAATCCTAGCAGAAGGGGGGGCCAGGGTAGAGCCATGCCAAAAAATATATATACAAGTCACTGCTGCAGACCTGTGCAACTGAAACCTTTGAAGTATACTGTCAGTGCAACAATAGATAGATCTGCAGAAGTGGCCAGTATATATATATATATAAGGAGAGCCTTTCAGTTAGCTGATTGGCTCCCTTAAAACATTGAGCGTTAGCGCCCGATATAAATCAAGTAGGTTTAAAATTTAAATAATCGTACAAGAGAGTTTAAAAATTGATCCCGGCCACTAACTACAGCGGTCCAATCCACGATAATTATAGGATTGAGACAATAATCACTCCAGCAAATCATGGCCAGCTTTAGAAACATAGAAAGTGACGGTAGACAAGAGCCACATGGCTCATCCAGTTTATTTAAAACTGTACTGACCCTAGACCCTATTTACCCTAAATTTAGTTTGAGATTTAGGATATCCTTATATTTGTATACCCACCACTGCACTCTGAATGACTTCCCCATCTCTCCTTTTCCTCTCCTCTCCTGCCTCCCCACCCCGCAAACACAAACATTACCCTCAACATCCCCGCCTTTTCCTCCTGCCTTGATTACCTCCTCTCCTCCTTACCTCTCTCTCTTGCCCCTACCAAGCCACCTCCTTCTATAAAACCACCCTCTCCTCTGGCTGCCCCCCTTGCTCCATCTAACTTCGCCGCTCTAACCCTCAGCCAAGGCACTCTCAGGTAACGTGCTTTCTCAAACAATACTCCCACACTGTCGAGCACCTCGGGTGCAAAGCTCGCTCCCTTGCTGACTTCTTCCAATTTAAATTCATCCTTTTCTTATAGGAAGCTATTATTACCCTTTCAGTGAAATTATTTTTCCGCACATTTCCTCTGAATCTACAACCCCCCATTTTATATTTATGTCCTTATGTTCTATTACACCTCTTTGTTTGAAAATGCCACCCTCCTCTAGCCGGTTACAACCCTTGATATATTTGAAAGCTGCTATCATATCCCCCCTCTACTCCTCTGACCTCAACCCCTCTCTTCTGTCTAAGATTTGTGAGTGCCTTGCATCCCTATCCACATGGATGGCCAAACACTTCCTCATGCTGAATTTTCCTTCCCCTAGGATTTCCTCCCACCCCATCACCATAAGCATTAGAGATACTTATGTCTCCTCATCCACTCAAGTTCACTGGCTAGGTGTCATTCTTGACTCCTCATTTTCCTTTATACCTCATATCCATACCCTCTCTCATTCTTGCCCTTTCCATCTACGCACCATTGCACTCATCCATCCCTTCCTTACCAATGAAGCTACCAAAACCCTCATCCACTCTCTAGTCATATCACGTCTCGACTACTGTAAACCTCCTTGTTGATCTCCCACTCACCTGTCTTTTCCCCCTTTTATCTATACTCAATGTTGCTTCCAGGCTAATCTTCCTCTCCTGCTCCTCTCTACCTTGGCCTCTCCTTTATGTCAAACCCTCCACTGGCTTCCTATCTGCTTCAGACCTCCCTTTAAACTTATTACCCTCACCTTAAGGCCATCTCCTTATCCACTGTTCCCTACCTCTCTTCCCACATCTCCATGCACACCCCTTCCTGCCCTCTCCGTTCTGCTAACCACCGCTGTCTGGCCTCCCTACTGATCACCACTTCTCAAGCCTGTGTCCAGGACTTCTGCACCTCTGTACTGGAATGACTTCCCTTCTTCAGTCAGACTCGAACTTGTTCAGGTTACCCTTCTTCCACTTAGCATCCTCACTGCATCCTACATCTATCAATTCTTCTCCTTCCTTTCCCCTCTTCTCCGCTCACACCAGCAGTCCACTTCCTTCCCCCTCCTTATGTCTTCTGTTAATTCATCCCTCCCACTTAGTGTGTTAGCTCACATGAGTAAAGCTCTCAATCCTAGTGTTGTTCCCTCCTCTACCACTCCCCCCTCACTTTTTACCCTCTTTTCCCCCTCTGCTACCCTTTTACCCCATCTCCATCTGTGCTCTATCTCCTCCCCCCCTGATCTGCCAAGCTTGATACCTCACATTTTGCCTTGCTGTTTGTCTTTGCTTCACTTTATTGTATTTTTGTGATATTTTATATTTATATTGTATTTTTTTATGTACTATACAGTTCATCCCTACCCTGTATGTTTGTACTGTATTTTGTTGTTGTATGTTGTACGGCACTTCGGACACATTTTGACGCCTTAAATAAACAATAATAAAAAATAATATTTATCCCAAGCATGTTTAAACTATTCTACTATGTACTCAACAACCTCAGATGGCAGACTATTCCACTTATCTATCACCCTTTCAGTGCTTTTGGACTGCGTTTTATCTCCTTTGTGTTTTGTGCATGCGCATGCATCCATGCAATCCGATCAGAATGCATACCATCCTATCTAGAGCTCAGAGGAATGACACATACAACAGATTACAACAGAGGGGCCAGGTTACATCCGCAGGTGGAGGTGTCTTGGTATTACAATGTACAGCAATAGCGTGCCTATAGCCAGAGTAAAGATCCAGACATTTCTGAGCTGCCAACATTCACATTTGCATGAGTGGGAAAACATAATAATGTGTGAGTGGTTAAAGGAGCCATTGCATGTGGGCATTCATTTGTCACACATCCAAACGCAAATCATAATGTTCATAGTTCTAAACAAAATGAATAATAAATAAAATGTAAAAAATATATGTATCATATATATCATATATAAAACCAACACAAACCACAAAGTATTGTATGTAAAATTGTTATACCTTTAGTTAAGCAAGCGCAAGGTTATTGGTCTTCTATAGCTCTGGAATCTTGGTTGTCAGCATCCTGGACTGTGGCTGTTGCATCTGTTTATCCTAACCCTAAAACGTACGCTAATGTTTGGATCTGGATTAAACTCATTTACAGGAACTTTGTAATGTCTACAACACAACAAAGCTCCTGCAAATGGTTAGGCCTATAGTGGTAAATACTTTATTAAATTAAATTTCCTTTGCATTCTTACATCCCCCAAAATCAAAACATAATAAATGGAATAATCTGACAATTAGAATCATTTTTAAATAATAATGAAGTAAAAAAAATCTGAGGCTGCAATAAACTATTATATTCTCCCTTTGTGTATAAGGAAGCATGTAATAGTTTAATGTTGACTGTAGTGGTAAGAATCAAAATTTCTGTGGAATCGATTTGTTTCCTACTTTAAAAGCAGATGAGCTATAATTTAGCATTGTGCTGTGCAAGACATATGTTCTATTTTTATTATATTGAAATTCTAGGCCTCTATGTTTGTTCTACAGCTACAAAGGGAAAGCAGCATCAGAGTTATTTTAAGTCAATTTAATTGAAGTTGAATTGAATGTAATCTCACATTTGTTCTCTATGCAGTAATAAGTTGTATGTCACATTGCTTTGTCTAACTGGTGCCCAGCACTCTCCCAGTAGTTGAGGGCTGAGAACTTAATTAAATAAAGATTCCATCGATTTCCCCCAGCTGCACTGGTGTTATTTGACCAATTGTTGTTATTTTTTTTCTTACAGGTAGACATCTAAGTTCTGTTCTGAGAAGTGTGGCCTTCCTTGATGAAACACCAAAAGTGAGATAATCCTTGTGTAAGAAATCAGTAAGTATGGTCTGCTTAATCCAGTCCCAGTGTAAAACTGTTGACATTTGTACTTTTTTTTCCATCATTATGTGACTGGGCCTGTTTTTTGCTGGATTAGGCACAAATCTCCTATGCGGCACATTTGGCATGCTACAAGTAGTTTAACTTCATCAATAATGTATGAGGGAATTCTAATCCATGGCAGAAAAAAAAAGGAAAAGTATTTTATCGTTACCAAATCCTCTAGAACATTTGATTAGTTAACATCTGATGTTCTGTTTGAAATGCCATGTTTATATGCACACAGTTATCATTGTGTTTAAAAATATATACAGAATTTTGACTTTTCCAAATAATTTGTCATTTTTTTTTCTCTTTTGTGCAGTTTTATTAATAATAGTGACAGAAACGCATCCCACTGATATTTATAAGATGGCTTACTTTAAATAACTTTAGGCAGTTGTAAGTGCAAATGTTGCTCCATCAATGACCACTGACTACAACTTTTTTGTGCTCCTACATCCCATTTGTGTAGTTCCAGTGACAGCTGGGAGACTATCTTCAACAAAGATGAGTGTCAAATAATCCTGATGAGATTGTAAAGCCACATCTTTTGTAATTATGTCACACTCAGTTTTAATGGAATAATTCAAACTGAGGGGAAAAAAAAGCTTTGATCCCTTTAGAGGATTTTTCCTATAGATTGACATTTCAAAGAGATCTCAAGATTTTCTGTTACAAGATCTTGTTGTTCCCTTAAGATTGCATCGCTCTAAAATGTTGAAGGTGAAAACATACTTATTTGTGGCTATACAAACATTTGTTCATAAACATCTTTAATTGTTTGGTTTACAGAAAAAAAATGGGTGATCTTTGGTTTGACACATTAACCTATTGCATTAAATAAAAGGACATTAAAAATGTATGGAGTCATTTATAACACATACATATTACTGTAAAAAATATGTATATACTTACAGAATTGCCAGGGACAGAATTGAAAAGACCTAGTAATATCACTAAGATTTTTTTTGTCCAATTTTATGATAAATTAAATATTTTAAGGGTAGAGTTGTTCACCTTCTTTTCATATTTACTTGATACAGCTGTATAAAAGGCATGTGTTGATAGATTCTCTGCTCTGAAAGACTCACAACCTTATCATTTGTGGAAATGTATTTTTCGTGAGTGGATGTGCTATGTGGTCATGAATATTGGTTCACTATTGCTGTGCTCAGCAAAGTATGTTGGAGATCAGAGAAACTAAAGCTTGACAACAAAGTTTTATACTGCTGTCTTTTTAGATTGAATAGATAAACTAATTGTGACTGTTAAAAGAAATTGATCTCGGCTCTAATTATTAAGGCAATTAGGCAGACTAAATACTTCATGTGGTTGTTCTCCTTCTAGTCTCTGATAGTGTACATGTGCATTGTTGTGTTAAGCTCTGGTTTCTGCTCAACGCATGGGTAGATTTAAGTAGGTAACTAGCTGCAGACAATGCATTTAGGGGAATCAAATTGCTTGGTGAGAGGCTCTCATACTGATGCCAAGTCACATCATCAGGGCTGGAACCAAGATTGTAATTACCGCTGGGATAGCATCTTGCTGTAAGGCAGTTATGTATATAGCCTTTTATTCCATGCTCTTGCTCTACTCCACTGAAAATCAGGAAAGAGATTTAATAATAACTCATTGCAACTCCAAAGGTCACACACATGGGAGCTGGTCCTCATTCAGTAGGTACATTGAGCTGTATTTCTAGTCTCCAGGATGCTCTCCATCTCTGGCTTCTTAGGTGCGTATTTTTAAGAATATACATAGTGCACATGCGCAGTAGTACATTTACGCAGTTTACATACCAGTTAGGTATGTAGATTGCCTCTGTGCGGTCTTTAAAGACTGCACGGATTATTTTAGTAGGAAAGTCATGGGGGAGGCATTGTGCATAGTTTCTTTCTTAAGAAGGAAAACTATGCACAGTAAGATAAGTTATCCCTATGGCACTCTTAAGTGCTATAAGGCACCTAAAAACAGGAGGTGGGGGGGGGTTAGGGGCTGCACGAGTGAGTTATCTGTCTTAGTGAATACGATCCACTTATTTTAAACTTCCATCCAATCCCAATCCAGGTTTTATTAAATAAAGCGCTGTGACTTTGTGTTCACCCATTAGTGTGATGAACAGCATTAGGGCTGAGTTGTATCTCAGCTTGATCAGCTTTATCGATATGTGTTCTGAGAGGCAATGGCGTTAAAAGAAAGTAGAGGCATTTTGTTTATTAACATGGGAAAAGAACATATCCCGAATCCCAATATTGGGGTAGATCCAGAACTACGTTTGCCGTATGTTTATTCGCGTAGCGTATTTTCGTGCGCGTAAATTCGTTACACTCCCCTCGGCACACTCCTTGAACGTATTTTGTCAAGATACGCTTTCCAAACCCTACCTTAACTTTTTCCAACGTAACCGCAGTGATCCGCACACGTACGTATGGGCTGAACGAATTTACGCAGTTAAGCACGCCCATACTGTACATTTTAAATACAACCCCCCGCCTACTTCACGTATTTCAGACGTATTTTGGACACACGTAAAATTGGCACGCCCACACGTAAATATTTACGTGACACATACGTGAATGGCCCATACGTTCACAATTACGCTACGCTACTGAGCGTATTTCCTATGGTGCGCATGCGCAGTACTTACAAATAGGCGATTTTACATTTCCGCCACGCATAAATTCGCTCCGAAGCGTTGTTCTGGATCAGGCCCATTATCCTTATTTACGTTTGTTTTTAAATAGTTTTAAAACTCCATATCTTGATATTTGCGCACCGTAAAACATTGTCTTGATGAGGAATGCATGCTCAGCATTTACTAGCAGTAAAGCGATATGTTTTATTTGGCAGCTCTAGATGCTGTATTTGGTGAAAATATTACATGTTTTACAGGATAAAGGAAATTACTTTGGAGGGCTTTTGTGGTGTGTGGTAAATTGATTTATTGACCATTGCACAGGCTTTTGTGGTTGTAAATAAAATATTGCTGTTGATTAGGAAAAAAACAGTGTAATACCTATTATTTTTTATAGTTCTTTAATATTCCAGACAGGTTACTTCTTAAGTGTTTTAAAGGCTTTACTGTGAGTTTTTTAAATGAAGTCAAGAGATCTTCGTAGCAAAGTGCAAGCCTTTGACATGATCTTTTAATACACAGTTATGCCAAGTTACAGTTATGGCTCTTGTGTGTGTCTTAATTATGCTTACTTGGATTTTATCTTTGATGACATTGAAGGATACAGGGACAGTTGTCTTTATTGATCAAACCGATGCTACAGTATAAGATTTACTAAATGACATAACAAAAGTCAGGCAGCTGATAGAATTGCTTAAAGATATTGAGATATAGAGATACTGTCATTTTTTATATCTATACTCTGCATTCTATGGGAAAATGGCCTCTAT
>WWET01000278.1:227864-239761 GCA_011038615.1 Limnodynastes dumerilii
ACGCGTCATTAAGCCCCGCCCCCCGCATGCGGCGCAAGCTTCTCTCTGGAATCTCCCGGAGAGAAGCTGCAAAAAGTCGGCAACCATGATGTAATGTGACCTTAGAAAACAGGAAGTAGAAAAAAACGGCCACATTTTCCACTTTAACCTGTTCCAGTTTTTTCATTTTTAATTATTTCACTATAAATTTTGGCATGCAGCACCAGCAGACAATTCTCCACAGACTAGTGAAAATTTGATCCTAATGCATAAAATACATTCTGAGCTACAGCCCCTCAAACACCATGACCCCCTCTGATAGAAAGTCAATGGCGGAATGCTGTTTATTATAGTCAACCTTAATATAAGACCGTGCCCTTATAATAATAAATGTATATTTAGATAGGGTTGCTGACTTTTATTAGCTTCCCTCCGGGAAATCCCATAGGGAAGCCATAGATGCATGCAGGGGGCGGGGCTGATGTAATTTATGCAAATCATACCATTAAGCCCCACCCCCTGACTAGTAATTACCCACTTTTAGGTTTACTATGGATGGGGACAGGGCTTGATGATGCAAATTGCTGCCATGCAGGGGGGTAGGAATTGAGGCTTTTGGTTTTCATGAAACCACAGGCTTTAAGCCCTCTGTGGGAGACTTTCAGGTTCTCACAGGATACCGGGAGAACTGCCCAAATTTAGGGAGTCTACCGGACATTCCATTAGAGTTGACAACCCTGAATTAAGGATGACTGTACAATCTATATATTGTCATCTTGTTAGCATGGACTTCTTACCTTGCAATCTGTTATTAACCAATTTTCTTTAATTGCTTGGTTTTGTTTTCATTATTGTCAAGCACTACATAATATGCTGCTGATAAATGTTAATAATTATATAAGACTTTTAAATAATAAACAGCTGCTTTTAACCTGTGAAAGGACTTAACAACTGTCTCAGACATCTCAGAGCTAAGTTGCATCTCTAGTCATCCAGAAATTTAATATCACTAATGATTTTCAAGGGGAAAAACATGTTCCTATTCCTGTACTGTGGTAATAGTTACTGCCTGGTATTAAAGTTGAACCTTCACAAATCCTCTCATTGTGTAGTGATTCTGGGGACATCCTTTTCTATAAGCATCTCTCTGAATAATGCATTCTCTGATTTATTCTAAAGACCCAATGATCCTTATTATTATTATCAGTTGGTATGGGAATGTATTTTTAACAGCTATTACACGGAACTAACTTTGTAGATTTTTGCAATTTTGTTACATTATTATATGTGAAAATCCTGACAAATCCGGTAGCAAGAACTGACATAGTAGGGTATTGATGAAAAGAGGATGAGTCAGCAAGGAAATGTCAACCTTCATAATTAGCCTGGAGAGACTGTACATGGTTCAGAATGCAGCAGTGGAGCTGTTATTCAGTAGGAGCAAGGTATACTAATTATGATGAGTTTAATCTCTGCTTCAGTCTATGAAGGTATACTATACTATGCATGCGTAGCAGCTCAATTCTTAAAACAACGTACGTAAGACGAAAACTACATAACTTAGAATTCGGACCAAAGACAGGCTACAAATAGATGACATCCAAAGGGAATTTTATTTTGCGTGACACGTTTTATTTAAAAGAAATTTTAAAAATAGTTTTCTTTTCTGTGTCTTAAGAAGTTGTAAAAAGACTTCTTCCAATTTATCCAATATCGTACATTGTTGTATTTGAATTGAGAGGCTTTGATCAGTGTAGTTATAATTAATTAGAGTAATGGAAGACAACACAGCTCTCAGATGTCTCTGCTGGTTTTTTCTCTGATTAAATGCTGATGTTTAAAAAAAGAAAAAAAAAGTCATATGTTTGCATATTGAAACATTCAGCTGGGAGACTTAAAAACAAACAAACAAATTCATTATGTGTTTTGATTGTGCTGCTTAAGGACAGAAAGGAAAGAATGCATAATTTATATGATCGTAGAGCATATTAATGCTAGGAGACGGTGTGCATTTTTCATAAATGCATTTTCAATGTCATTGCATGTGTAGCTAAGCATATTTGTATTAGAGATATACATATTCTTTATTAGATGGTTTCTAAGATTGTAGGGGAATATATATTTAATCTGTTCATAAAATATATTTAATCTTATATCCAAAATTAAAGGTTTCATTAAAATTAAGTATATTTAATATCTATGTAACACATTGCAAAAGTCAACAAGGCTGATCTAGAGTTTGAGAATACGGGCAAAGCAGGTGCATGTGTAGCCCGGAGAAAAACCACACGGAACACTTAAACTGTAAAAACAGAATTAGAGTTGAAAGGTGAAGTTTCCTAGTTCAACTTTAATTTATAGTTTAAGATTATGCAGTATGTGAGTTCAAGTAAAGTATTTTACCTGCATGCAAAAAAAATCAACATGGTTTTGCTAAGATCTACACCATTTTACCCTCTGTTATGAGAACGGTACACCAGGGTGCAGAGTCTAACCACCAGGTGGTATTCGCCAGACCCCCTGATGGTGGGGATGGGCTTACTGTGCTTCAGTAGCGTGTCATGGCCCCCAGTGAACAAACTCGCATTTGGGGGTATATTTACAAAATCGCCTAAAATCGCGTGAGTTTGCTATGAATATCAAATCACTGTATTCACTAAAGCTAAACTCACGTGAGTTTAAGCCTCTTAAAAATCGCTAAACCAAAAATCGCCAGTGTGATTTTTTTCTATGTTACACATACAACTCACAGTATTCACAAAGGTCGCTTTGACAAACTCACAGTAAAATCGCCATTAAATCACCATTTAGCAATGCTCCATTGCCTAGAGACGATTTGGTGACAATTCTCCCTTTTTTTTTTCACACAGCACAGCATGGCTAAGGCTTTCAAGCATGCTATACTTGGTGATTTTTTTAAACTCCCGCGAGTTGCCGCAATTTATTCAGGGACAAATCGCAGCGCTTTTCAATAGAAAACCACCACGATTTAGACCTTGCAAAATCACTGCAACTCTCGTGAGTTATACAAAATCGCATGTTAGTGAATTCACTGTTAAAAACGCATTCAAATCGCGGCAAAATGCTGTGAATTAAATTTGAAGGGACAATTCGCCCTTTGTAAATATACCCCTAGGACAGAAAGAGGGCCAAGACTCAAGTACAGCAGATATGTGGCTCTGGAAGTACCAGTACAAAACTAGTGAGCAAATGGGGAAACACTCATTGAAAATAGGTGCAGATGGTATAACACTGATAATTACTAGCACAGGACTAGAGTGTAAATGAAGACTACACAAAGAACAGAGAGTTACAGATGATATAGCACAGGACTAACTAGTAAGGACTGGAGTGCAAATGAAGTAACACAGTAACTGAGTAGTGTGGAAGGAGTGGCACTGGAATTACCAGTACAGGACTGGAGTGCAAACGGAGTAACACAGTAACAGAGTAGTGCAGATGGAGTGGCACAGGAATAACCAGTACAGTACTGGAGTGCAAACAGAGTAATACATTAACTGGAAAGTGCAGATGAAATGACACAGAAATTTACCAGTATACTGGTAGACTGGGCTGAAGAATAGACGGAGAACACTCACAGCTGAACAGTGCAGATGGAATGGCACCAGTACAGGACTGAAACTCACAACTGAGGGCTAAACGGAAGCGGCAAGGTAAAGGAGAGGACACCACAGAGCGGAAGACACAGAAGGAAGCTGGATCGGGGCATTCAAGAAAGCAGGAGAATGATATCAGAATACAGCAATTAAGACAGACCAAACAGGACGCAATAACCGACACCACTCTGCGGGAGAGAGACGGATATAAAGCCCAATGCCACCAATCAGTAGGGCAGCCGGGTCAGCCCACAGAGCACATAGTCTGGCATCAAGATCACTGGGCAATGATCTGGACGCCTAGCCAGAGAATTGGCCCAGTGCAATGATGTGCCTGAAAAGGTAAACAAAGAGGCACATTTACATGCCATTACTGGCCGGAACAGCATGTAACACCCTCATTCTCAAACCCTAGATAAGCCCCAACATGTGCAACTACAGTGGCTTTTTACTTCAAAAAACTTCCTTCTATCTACTTGATAGGATAATAGGAGTGTAGGCTCAAAACATCCCTAAAAAACATATTGAGGCTACCTCCTGTTAGTGGCTATACATTCATCCCGCTATGCCTTGTTTTAAAGATGAGTAAAAGGTTCTCGCAACCCCGAGAAATGTTTTGAATTAAAACAACTGAATATTTATCAAATTTTATCCAAATATACTTAAAACCCACGCTCCACATTCCCCTACTCTCTGAAAAATGCCTTTATAACATTAACCTGGGGACAGGGAAGCAGATGCAGGCTTCCAAGATGGGGGCTTATTCAGAGCAGTTGGATCATAAAAATGTTTATATTGTGCTCATGCATCTGAATGACCTTATCTGAATGCAATTCTGATTTAGGCTTCCAACTTCCTGCTTCTAACGGGAGAGCTTACAAGTGGAAGGGGCATAGTATTACAATGTACAGTATAGGTGTACCAGACTTCAAATCTGTGCTATTTTAAACAGCGACAGACCGTCAGTGTGAGATGTTCTGCAGTGCTATAAACCCTGAATCCAATTTAGATATATATTAATAAATAAAAATGCCTCGATTTGTGCCTCAGGACCCATAAATTCGAATTTGTCAAGAGTACACACAATTCAAAGCACTCATCTCTAATTTGTTATATCAAAAATAACTACATTGTACGTGCAACAGGCATACAGGACCATGGTTGCCCTTAATATATCAATATGTCAATGCAGTTTTTACTTCCACATGCTTTACTCTCATCATGAGTTATTTTGAGCATTTGTTATTAAATACAGAGCAACTCTAGGTTATAAAGTAGCAGCTATATGATACACAGACGATGGATTTATGTTCTGAATTTATTGCAATCACCATAGACATGAATTCTAGGGCAACCCTTGAAGCACATGAAAACATTGCTCTGAGAAACCTTTTCTGGAGAAATGCAGTACTGATTCATCACTCCTCACATTCAGAATCGTCTCCTCCATATGCTGAGATATATGCCAATGCAAGGTGTCAGTGCAAAGCAGTTACATGAAAACTACTTGGATTGAAAAGCATTTTTCTTTGTTTGCTTTTTTCACCGAGCATGTTAAGAATAAGTGACCCAAGTGTCCAGATTGCAAATTTAGCCCTATGCCTCCCATCATAGATGGCAGTGGAATACAAAAAAGGCCAGTAGTCAGTGATCTAGTTAGGCTACATACAGGTGCCAAACTAGATGTAGATGAAACGTTTTGGCTTGATATAGGTCCCAGGGATGCCCTAGCCTGGGGCTCCAGTCACAACTTCTGATTCCAAGTATCTTCAAGCCTTTTACAAAGTTTTTTTTTCCCTTGTACTTCAGCTACAGCTGTAGTTCTGACATTTTACATTTATCATGTCTATCTAAAATGTTTTCTGACATATGTCTCACATAATAGAAAAGTTTTACTAACTGTGATATTTTGCATTGTGTGATGATGTCATTGCATTCTCCCATGTTTGTGTGTGTGTGCGTGTGTGTGTGTATATTTTCCTACACTTTGTAACATGACATCATATATGTAAAAGTCTATAAAGTCTATAACTCTATATACCAGTTATAGACAGACATACATTCCTGTTGAGGAATCTCCAGTTGTCTTTACTGAGTCACTGATATCTGATATCGCCATAGACAAGTTTTAACCACATTTTCTCACCTTGTTTCGAATCCTAAGATCTGATTGCAGCTTGAGCGGAGATGCTTGCAGGTGCTTGGTTAAGCTTATCCATCGCTCGCACAGACTTCCCACCCCAGGACCCTACTTTAAAATTTGCAGTACATTTGCACTTGAAATTTCGGGAGATCAGAATTCTGGATCAGTCGGGCAGTCTTCAAGAACAAATAATACACTTGTGCAGCGATTTAATTAGCTCTAATTTACTAAACGACGATTTAAGGATGCTATGTTGAAATTCCTGCAATGCATTGCGATTAATCTATATAGAGTTTAGGTTCAACTCGTACGAGTTGTTGCTAAACTCGCTATAGTTTAACCGCTCTGTAGATCCTGGCCCTTCAAAAAATGTTTGTTAAAATATTATCCCTCACTATAAATTCAAAACTGCATAGCACATCATAAAATTAAACCTTAGCATGCTGCTGCATGTAATACTATAAGGCACAGCATGCCATTGTATTGCAGGGCATGCTGTGTCTTATAGTGCCATAAGCGGCAGCAAGCCAAGGGTTAATGGCATACCGTCGCATATGCAATTGCACCCTGTAAATATAACATACTAACTAGGAATTAAATAATTCTCTGAAACCTAAAAGTAAAGAACTATTGGCCCGCTACATAGTAATACCTAAAGCATGGCCCATATTAAACCTCACATATGGGCCGATACTCACTAATACACGTCATATCACTTATTTGAAAAACCACACATAGGCCGATACTGACTAAAGAATTCTCATGCCATATAGAAATTCAAACATATATGCCCCAATAGCAAGTTCAGATTAAGTTAGGCCCCCCCTTCATCTGTATAAATTTTACATGATTCCCTAAGTAATAGTAATATTTTAAATGTACCCCTTTTAATAATATTCTAAAGCACGTTGTACAAAAAATAATGTACACATTAAAATGCATATACTACTCACGGTTCAGTAGTGATGTCTTGGTCCATAGAAATGCATTAACATAACAGGGGATAGAAAAAAGACACATAGAAAATGAAGGTATTTCAAAATAATAAAAATAAATACTTTTTCCATTTATAATGTTAAAATCCATTTTCTAATAAACAGTTAGAAATAAATAAATAAATAAATAAATAAACAAACACATACAATGGGGTCTATTCTCAGGTGGTTGTGATCTATTGCCCCCAAAATGAATCTTACCAACAATTTCTTCAACACTTCTCTGCATGGCTCCCTCATTTCTTATTTTCTGACTTACCAAGCATTATCGTAGGTGACTTTAACATCCACATTAACAATCATCCTCCTGATGCCTTCAAGCTTTTCTCTCTAACCTCATCTCTTGGTCTCTGCCAATGGATTGATTCTACTACATGGACATGGGTCCCCACTGAGAACAGCCCTATTGCAAAAAGCCATTCTCTCCCAGCCAGTTCCGAACTGGGAAATCGATTGCTTCTGCCTCGAAAAATACAGTGCTCCGAATGGTAATTAAGAAAACTAACAAAACCCTTTGGACTGGAACTGTACTGGACAAGTTAGACTTAACATGGACTGGACCAGGACTGGAACTGAAATGGACAAGCTTGACTGGACTTGACCAAGACTGGATCTGGACTTGACAGACTCGACCTGGACTGGATTTGACCAGGACTGGATCTGGACTTGAGAGACCTGACCTGGACTGGACTTAACTTTAACGAGACTGGACTGGAACAGGCTGGAGAAACAGGCTTGATCCAACTTAGCTGGCAATGCAGGGTTAATGCAGCTTGGCTTGGAAAGCAGGCTTGATTAGAGAAGCAGCTGAGCTTGGAAAAGCAGGCTTGATAGCTTAGAGAACTGACTCCTCTAGCAAGGGATTCAGGAAGTAGGTAACAAGCAACCACACAAGAGAACCAGGCACTTTGAGTGACCAAGTTTTTCTGGCACATGACTCCCTGTGCAGCAGGTTTAAATAGAGTGCCCATGTCTAGGATTGGATAGGCTGGTCATATGATTCCTAGAGCTGGACTCTGATGGGCTGGAACAGGTCATGTTATGATCCAAGATGGCAGTGCCCATTTAATAGTCCTGGAAGCTTGTCAATAGCCAGAAAGGGCAGCAGACAAATGACCCCTGATGAGGTAAGTGCAGTGGTTTGTGACAACTACAGCCTGATCCTAACCCTAAACCTCCCCTTCCATGGCTCTAACCCTAACCCTCCCTTTCCCAGAGCCTAATCCTAGCCTTAAAAGTCCCCGGAGAGGTTACGCACCTTTCTCAGGGTGTATGCAGCGGCACGTGCGACGGGTCCAGAAGGCGGCGTTTCCGAAAATGACTGCGTGAGTATGACAATCAGGGCGTTTCCGAAAATGAATGCGTGAGTATGCCGATCAGCATACTCACTCATTCTTATAAAAAAAAAAATGAAAATGTCTGCCTATTTAAAACAGAGACAGCCGAGAAAGAACTTTCGGCTCTCTATTTCTAAAAGGCATCATCCTCGCTGGGGACTCTCACTGGCTCTACACATAAAGGGCTGTATTCAGAGATCCGTTTTCATGGCATTTAAATGAAGGAAAGTGGGCGTGAATATCAGGATACGCACGGACAGAGGACATATACGCACGTGACTGCACACAGAAAGTTACAGGTGGTCTATGTAGGCGTAAGTTCCCGGGAGCACACCTGAGAGAGTGGAGTGTCATGGATGTGAGGAGGTTTGGCATGCACCGTCCATGCGTATATTTGCGGCCCGATCTGGACACGGATCTCTGAATACAGTCCAAGAGGATGGTAATTGCTTTGATCTTGTATTCTCAAAACTATGTTCAGTCACTGATTTTAATAACTCTCCACACCCTCTCTCAGACCTTCACATTATAACGTGCAAACTTTCACCATCAGTTCTAATTCTATGCTGTATAATTCGAAAACACCTTCTCACACCCGTAGAAATTTAAATACCATTAATTTTAACCAACTTTCTCAACCTGTGCAACAAATTTCTATCTCCATTCTCTAATTTCCACTCTTCTAATATAGCAATATCTCACCTAAACCCAGAGCCATATTTAAAACTCATAGGACCCTAGGCAAGATGCTGATTTGGGGACCCGCAAAAGGGTTCTGATAGCCAGTGGGAGGAGCAGCCGACTATACAGACAATCTTGAAGAGCGTGCATATCGGAAATGACAGCTCTCATCTGATAAGGCCACAAGGGTGATTAACAGTGATGGATCCTGGGCAGCCAAAGGCCCCTGGGGTTTGTTAGTCAATCTCTATCTTCTATGCTTATTCCAACCTTACAACAATCTGCTATGGATCCCTCACTACTGGTATCTTCCCCTCTTTATTCAAGCATGCATTGGTTACTCTGAAGAAACAAAACTCTGACCCCAACTCTCCCTCAAATTATTGGCCCATTTTCCAGCTCCCATGTCCTTCAAAGCTGCATGAAAGACTTGCCTCACTCACTTCCTTTTCTTACACAATCTTTTAGATCCTTTTCAGTCAGACTTTTTTTCTCAACACTCCACTGAAACTGCAATGACCAAGGTGGTCAATGATTTAATCACTGCTTAATCTAAAGGTCCCTATTCTCTTCTAATTCTCCTGGATCTTTCTGCTGCTTTTGACACTGTTGACCACTCTCTTATAATACAAATGTTACAATCCCTGGGTATTCAGGACACAGCTCTTTCCTGCTTCACATCCTTCCTCTCTAATTGCTCATTCAGTGTTCGCTGGTCTAGATCTACCTCTCCAGCCCTTCCACTATCTGTTGGAGTACCACAAGGCTCAGTCTTGGGTCCATTGCTCTTCTCTATATATACCTAAATGACAACTAATAAAGTAATTTGGTTTTCAATATCATCTTTATTCAGATGATACACAAATCTACTTATCTACCCCTGATATATCACCAATTGTGCTGGCCAGTGTAACTGAATGTCTTTTTACCATTTCATCCTGGATGTCCTCCCGCCATCTCGAACTTAAACCTTTTAAAAACAGAGATATTAATATTTCCTTCTGCCATCAAAAGCTACCCCCCATCAGTCTTTCTATTTCTGTTGACAACACTGAAATTTTCCTTGCTCGTTAATCTTGCTTTCTAGGTATCACACTTGAATTTGAACTGCCCTTTGTGCCCCACATACAATATGTTTCTAAATCCTCTTATATAAAAAACATTTCTAGAATATGAAAATATCTCTCACAAGACACAGCTAAATCTCGCAAATATGCACTAATTCTCCCGCATTGATTATTGCAATTCTCTCCTAATGGGACACTCACAATATAAACTTACCCCTCTATAGTCTATATTGCATGCAGCAGCAAGACTGATTTTCCTTGCCAAACGTTCATCTAGAGCTAGTCCACTCTGTCAATCTCTGCATTGGTTTCTTGTATACTACAGAATCAAATACAAAATCCTTTTTTTAACCTATAAAGCAATAAACAAGACTGCACCTGTACACATATCCTCACTTGGAGAAAAGATAAAGTGGTAAATGAATCATTCATTTCCTGGTATTTATGTCACGTGTTTTACTTTATGAATATTATCACTCCTATATATTAATTATTAAAGACAACTTTGATTGGGAAGCGCCAGATACCACTTTATCTTGTCTCTCAGTATTGGTTAGGGGGAAAGGGAAAAACTCCCAGGTATTTTTGTTGGCAGCATCCTATCAAGTCTGAGGGATCAGCGCATACCCACCATTGCATGTATCCAACTACATATCCTCACTTGTCTCATGATATATCCCAGCTCGTTCTCTTAGATCATCACAAGATTTACAACTCTCCTCTCTTCTGCACTTCATAAATGCTCTGATTCCAAGTTACAGGACTTCTTTTGGGCTACATCCACTCTCTGGAATAACCTTCCTCGCCCAATAAGACTATCTTCTACTCTCCAAACTTTCAAGCGCTCCCTTAAAACTCATGTCTTCAGGCAAGTTTATCAAATTCTTCAGCCTTCTTGCTTTCCACTTTGCTTTCCATTTGCCTTTCTATTACATGATTAACATAAATCCACAGAATCTCTCTATCTATTCCCCTCAGCTCTGCTACTAAAACTGTTGTATGACTGGATCATACATAGCACCAAGCACTTTTACTATACAGCTGGTCCATTGTGTGATATATAGCACTTGCTCTTGTGTATCAAACCTACTGTCCTATACAGTGTAAGCTTTTGAGCAGGGCCCTCCTACCCTCCCAGTCTATTTGTTGCTACCCAATCTTGTTTAAACCGATTGCTAATACTTGTAAAGCACTACGTAATCTGCTGACGCTATATACAAACCTGTTAATAAATAAATAAATAATAATAATAATATAAATATTGTCAGCTGTATCAATGCTGATAGGGTTTAAATACTGATAATTGTTATGTCATGTAGCAACTATGTTGAAAACTGAATGTTCAGCATGGTACCTGCTTATAACACTAAAATTTACCAAATTTACATTATATTTAAAAAACAAATGACCTGCTCTGTCCTGTCAGTTGCTCTGCTCTATGGACTGGATCCAAACTTCCGACAATGGTGCATTTTCTGAAAACTAGGATTGGAAACTGCCTCCTTTTGCGCTGACGCCACTTTTCCAGGATGGATCTGTATCCTTTGGATCCAGAATTCCATCCTGATTAAAATTCTGATTTCTGTAAAGGATGTATCACAGAGTAGGATGGGGTGAGGCATGCTAATAGTATAATAATGGCTTGCTTCAGTGTTTATGTACATCCAGCCTTCTGCAACGTCCCCAATTTACATGAGGACTGTTAAGGAGCTGTCACGAGGTAGAAATCCTTAGGAGTGAGGGGAGTGGCCACTCTGCCTGTACAGATTTCTGGATGCAGCAGGGATCTGTAATGGCAGTGGAGGTCTGACGGCAGCTGGACCTGCTTTAGAGGTAATTAATAATTAGGGAAAGGATTAGTAATTAGGGTTAGGATTAAGTGACAGCTTTATAATAACTGTATGACAATTGTCCAGTTGATGACTTTGTCAGATAGATGAATGTTGATCAATTAACCATGCTGGAACTTCAGTAATGGTTGGTTAACTGTTGGCATTTAAACCACTGGGGTTACATGCTATACCCCTTAAAACGCAGACTAATATTAAATAAAACATTTGTTGTATACAAAATGTCCT
>WWET01000278.1:293803-306487 GCA_011038615.1 Limnodynastes dumerilii
ATCCCCCCGCGGAGCGGGTCCCGACGGACCTGCTCATACCCCAAGGTGAGTATTCGGACCATAAGACGCACACACTTTCCCCCCCACTTTTTGGGGGGAAAAAAGTGCGTCTTATGGTCCGAAAAATACGGTATTTACATTTGTAGGGTTTTTGATGTTTCTTGCTTTGAAAAAATGAAAAATATAATTATTTTAATCATAAAACCTGTATTATAATTCAGCATTGCTTACAAAATGTCCATGAAAATAAAAAAATAGACTTTGAAACACGTAATTAGTTTAGGCTGCTCCATTATGGCTCTCACCCTATTTACAGTACATAAATATCCATTTGCATGTTTAAATGCTTACTCATTTCCTGTACTACTTATTCAGGGCCGTATTCAGAGAACCCTTTTCGCGGGGAGTTTCGTGCGTATTTTTAGGATCGAATCAACTGCTCATGCGTAGTAATTTTATTTACGCAAGTTATGTTGAATATACGCTCGTATGTGCTTTAGGCACGGGCATGTGATTAGCACTTGGGTACATACGTGTGGATGAGCGGCGTAGAAATCCCACTTTACATAAAAGTGGGTGGGGGGAGTCATTTAAATGAATGCTTTGAGGCGTGGTTATAAAGAATCGCACGTATACGCTCGTAAGCACACATGTAAAGAACAAAGTGGTCTAGGGACTTGTAAGTCAACGACAGCATGTCCAGAAGAGGGGCGTGCCGGGGTTGTTGGTGGGTGTTTCCTTGCTCCGGCCGTGCCTATAATTGCGTACATAAAAAAAACGATCATTGAATACAGCCCTCAGTCCTTAACTGGGAAACCTTCTTATGGAACCCGGCTGTTTGACCAATGCTCTCCAACAGCATGAAGCTGCTCTAAACTTCAGTCACCCTGCTTTAGGCAGGCACATGCCAGCTTAGATTTGAATCACCCAGCTCCCCCATGCTGGATCTTTTTTCTCAGTCCCAAACTCCCACGGGGTACGTCAGCTCTTACAGGGTTGTCCAGAGGTAGTGCCCTTGGGCTATTGCTTGCGCCTAAGGTGACAGATAGCTAAGAGTAATGCCGAGCTCACTACACACTGCCGTCCCCCACCGCTTTTGTCCCTAAAAAGTCCTAAGGCAGAATACCTCTACTCTCTTCTAGATTCAGATTTGGTCCAGTTATTCCCAGTATTAACCGAATACAAGCTTTATAAGCCAGAAGTAACTTGCAAATGATCAGGACTTCCTGCAGAGAGAGAAGAGGGGGAAGGATGCAACTACAGCCCCCTCACCTGTATCCTGGAACTGGACACCATAGGGTGATCAGGCCAATAATAGCTGTAGTGAATGGTCAGGATGGATTTTCCAAGCAGCCAATAATTGTACCAGGAATGCTCTGGTACAAATATTTGATTACCAGTATATGGCAAGCATAAAATATATCATGCTCAAGCTTCCAATATCAGTGCAGAGCCAATCAGTTGCAAGGCCCTCCTGCCAATCTCAGCAAGGATTATTGTTCCCAGTCGAAGGCAAGAGTGTTTCTAAAATCAGGACCATTCCCTAGGGAGTAATGGTCCTGTTTATTGGCCACCTCATGGTGGAAGTGTATGGCCAGTGGAACAGTTACTTATATTGGCCTGGCTAGAGATATAACCGGCTACTAATTATCTTATCACACACAGGTTACCCAGATCTGGTTATCCAGACAGGGGACTTGTACAATAGGATGCTTCTAACCTAGACTTAATTTCATTACCAATTAAATTGAGCATACAATAACCTCATAAACTCCATATGACAAATGTACCAGTATAATATATAAACTACATATTACAAAGGTAACAGGAAAAAGTGTCATAATAATATATTATATTAAATTCCAAGATGAAGACCAGAGAGAAAAAGTACCTTAGCCCAGAAAGAAACAAGGTGCGGGGTAATTGTCGCTATGTTAGACCTCTCACACACACACATGTAGCTGTTGTTTAGTATGTAACATTTTTTATCAATATGACAAGAGATATTTTGTGACTTTAAGTTACATATGTCAGGGGGAGAGAGATCAGGATTGGAATTTAGACTCTAGACAGAATGAAGATACCTTTAAGAAATAAACAATAAAAAGCAAATAAGGTATTAAGTTACTAAATACAAACCAAAACAATCTGTTGTCTTCAGAAAGCTAAACAATGTGGTGTATCATGGAAGGAAAGAACAGGAGAGATGTAATTTAAAATGTAAGGTATGTTCTAAAAGCTTTAAGTCTATTAGAGGAGATGCAGCTCATAAATTACTTGCTGCTCTAGACCGTTCAGTCTTAAAACGACATAACACTAGCATGTAACAGCAGTTACTGTTGATCTTTTATACTAATTTTGGATTAATTGTGATCTGCAGCAGTGTGTAAACACACTAACCTAGTGCTCGAGCTTCACTACAGATAAACATTAATCCTTCTTAATGCTCTAAGTCAACTTTTAGTCCTTAGCAAAGTTTACCTTAATCTCAGGCTAGGAAGCATACTGATTTGAAACACATAATCCCAGGTCTTCTGAAACAGACAATATAAATGGTCAGCTGCCGTTTTCCATGATGGGACCATTGAGGCCTGCCACAGAGAACTGTAACAAACAAACTAAACCCTGAATTTACTCACTAGGTTTTTGTCCCTTTTAAAACTATAGCTGTTTTACCATTTCAATCTTTCAATTTTTATTTTGTTTATATGATGGACAACCTCTATAAAATCTTCAATTCTCAAAGTAAACATTAAATGATAAAGAAATAAACTCTCAGGACTCCATTTACTAAGGTCGCTTTGGCCCACATCGACCAAAATCCCGGGACTTTGGCGGCGATTATGCAATCACTGCATTCATTAAAGGCAAAGCCCTGACACTTTTGCCTTTTGCCTTTTGTCTTTGCCCGTGGCGATTTTTTCAGTGTCAAACATAAAAATTGCAGCATATGTCCAGCGATTTGCTTGAAAAAAAGCACCCATTTAAAAGCACCTGCTGTGTGTGTCGCTTTCATTGAAAGAGATTGGAGATGTTGCCCATAACAACCAATCAGATTCTAGCTCTTACTTTCCTATTACATACTAGAAAATGTCAGCTAGAATCTGATTGGCAACATCTCCACTTTTCACGCAGCTTAGTAAATCTAGCCCTCGGTTACAGGATTTCTGCACCCACTTTCTGGAATAACCTTCCTCGCCCAATAAGACTATCCTCTACTCACCAAACTTTCAAGCGCTCCCTTAAAACTCACCTCTGCAGATAAGCTTATTAAATTCCTCAATCCATTTGTTAGCATTTGTCTACCCTATTTTCAACAAAAAAAAAAGTCTCCGGCGCTAATTTTTCAGCTATAAGGGGCAATATTAGCATATTCCAACGAAACAAAAAAATTAAATAGATAAAGGCAACATTAATATATTCCAACGAAACGAAATAAACTAAATAGATAAAAATAATAATATTGGATAAATTCACCAGTTTTCACCAGTAGCAACCAAGTAGTTAGAAATACAGGGCCAAATCCTAAACTAAGTAAGACAGGGAACTTACGCTTGTCAGTTGTGTAAGTCCCCTGCCAGGGAACATCTGCGCATGTTTCCTTAATGTAAGTACCTACCTACGTAATGAATTTACGTACATCAGTACATATGGGGAAGGGGCAGACCCTTCACTTACGATGGCTCATTAGGGAGGGGCTAGCCATTTAAATGAAGTGTCCAAGGCAGGGGAAGCCCCGTTATTACTAGGTCTGCGGCCGTACCTCCGTAAAAGTTAGGTAGGAATCTGGACACGTAAGTGTCCAGATTTACTACCGAGAACGGAACTATGTCTGGATCTGCCCCACAGTCTTTAATATTCAACAATTAAACATGAATAATGCTGCAGCAGTTTATAGATGGGTTAAATGTACCATCAATAGTACCATAGAAAATCACTATAAAAGGTAATAACAAATATAGGGAACTCCGTGATTGAGGAACTATAAATCCCAGGAGTAGGTTAAGCTGAGATGTACTCAATGCAGAAAGAATATAGATATCAAGAGGTAGGTCAAATTACCACATCTGTAGCGAGCATTAAATTCCTGAATTCCTGGAGGTAATAAGAAGTCTATGTCCACAACAGAAATGAAATCCTCCATCCACAGGGCTCCAGCCAGGCGGCATATACCGGATCAGCTGTAAATAAGTTCAAGTGGCACTCTGCAGCGTTCTCCCTAATAGGACGAATGGTGCAGCAAACTCTGTGCTCCGATACTTGTAGTAATAAGAGAGCTCCTGTGGATTCAGTGATAAATAAGATTTGTAACTCGGATAAAAGATGGTTCAAACCAGGGATAGCAGCAGCAATAGCAAGCAGCAGCAATGTGTAACTATAAAGTTATATTTACAAAATGCCCGAGTGAAATCGTACACTCCGCAAAAAATAACGCCAACTCAGCTCATAGCTGTTAAAAGGGGGGTATGTATGGGGAGACCACTGGAATACCTTAGCAGGTCAGATTAAATAAATAAATAAAACACTGTCTGGCTGCAGCTGGCAATTGAAAATTTCAAAGTGCCAAAAGAGAAGTGCTGCACATGTTCAGTACTTTATTCAAGCCGCGCATGAATGAGAAGTCCTGCGATGACCTCGCAGATTGTCGCAGGTCGTCGCAGGAGGGGTAAGTATTCTGTGAGCGAAGCTGCCAGGCTCGCAGTGAAGAGAAACGTGCCTGATGCAGCTTTGTTTACAGGAAAACGTAACTGCATGTAAATAGAGCCGATAGTACAGCAGGACTGGATCAGTCCCTTAGAGTATTGTGGAACCGGTTTGCATTTCTTGAATTTAGCTGGATTTACGTTAGATCAATGCTAGTATATGATGACATTTTTATTCTGCATTTGTTACCCTTAAGCATCATGGGAATGTCTGCTGTAGCAGAGGGACACAGTAATTGTATAGTTTTATTAATCTGCCCATAATTATGGATGTTCTCATAACATCTTGTTGAGAGACCATAATGGAGAAACATGGGTATCATATATATGCCTTTTTTCAATTGACATTTTCATCATTTTAAATCACCAAATATGATGCACTATAACAGTTAAATGTAATATTTCATTCGTTCAAGTGGTCATCATGATGGATTCATAATGTTCTCATTTGTCTGTTTGTCAGCCATTGAAAGGGAACATATAGAAACTAAGTCAAGATTTATGGATAGATGGGAAATTTCTAAATACTTCTGAATCCTTAAATATTATCTGTCATTTAGTGGTTTAGTCTTTTCTACAATTGTTGATATAAATATGTAATATAGATAAAGGTCATTTCTGCACAGACACAAAACAGATATAAGCAGTAAGGCAGTTGAAAGCTTTACTTTATAATGTGAGGTTCTAAAACTATGATGTCAATACAGAATGCATGTAGTTCACTTCTCTTATGTTCAGTCTTTTCTGTTTCAGTGTCAAGAAATTGCTCTTTCCTGTAAAGATCTAAATGAAGTTAATAAAACTGATAAAGGCCACTTCCCACAAGTAGTACTTTGGTGCAGGATCAAATGAGATTAGCATTCTGTGATAATAAAATAAAATCTGTAATGATCACAAAGTAGGAAATTTTATAGGGTAATTTTATGTTAATGATATGCAAGTTATCTGGGGTTATTACCACTGTGTTTGGCATAGAACTCTTTGGCAGAGATAGAACCAATGAAATATGTCCATGTGTAAGGTTAATACTTCTGTGGTTTCTTACTTGTATTCAGAATCAAAGGATATGCAAAGTTCAGTGGCGTAACTTCTGTGAGTTCACACAGCACGCAAGGAGGAGGATAGGTAGATCACTCAGCCCATCTCCCATCCCCTATCAGCAGAAGACAGCATAAAGCTTTCATCTTCTGGCAAGTAATTTATAAACAGCACTTAAACCTATAGACTGCAACCTGAGCGCTGCCTAATCTGCCAGCCGCTAACAACTGCCCGTGCACGTGCAGAACTGCACACGCAGGATGAGGGGTTGTGTCTCAAGTCTGCCCATCATCCAATCATACATCTGTTTTGAATTCCGGCCGTATTCAGAGATCCGTTTTCATGCCGATTTCCATTTGCATTTTTAGGTATGTTTACGTAGTAACATTATTTACGTAGTTAATGTAGACGATACGTGTGGAAGTGGCTTATGGACGGACTTGTGAATTGCACGTTCGTAAATCTGTGACGTAAAAATACGCATGGAGAATTTAAATAAAAATGGACAGGGGGGCATTTAAATGAAGAAAAGTGGGCGTGATTATCAAGATACGCACGGACGGAGGACATATACGCACGGGACAGCACATGGAAAGTTACAGGTGGTCTATAGAGGTGTAAGTCCATGAGAGCATAGCCAAGAGAGGGGAGTGTCCTGGGTGGGAGGGGGTTTGGCATGCACCGGCCGTGCATTTATTTGCGGACCGATCTGGACACAGATCTCTGAATACGGTCCACAGATTTTAAATGATGGCAATTTCCTTGGTTTTTGACTAATTAGCCAATCTGCTTTTTCATGAAAGGTCATTTTAAACATAAAATATTTCTGTGAATTAAGATTTGCGCCAAATCTCATTTTGGACCAACATCAGTCATTCGTGCATACATTCCACCGACTGAATGCGTTACTTTGCGTAATTGAGAATTGTACATAGTGCATTCCGATGCGTAACCTCCATACCCGTGCTTGCACAATTCAATCACACAGAGTCTAATGCTTTCAGAATATATAAGTAACCTGACTTACTGACTTCTGGAGTTCATTTCATATGTGTTTTAAATGTATCATTAGCTCTATATGTAATTGTGGCTTTGTGGGTGGTAGCCTGTTTTATTCAAGATAGCAATGCAACCAATTTTTAGACACAATTATAATAAGTATCATGGCTGGATAAAGGCAAAAGCCCACTATATTTATTTAGAGACTTATTCCTTTGAGCAATTTTGAATATTATAACACAAACATGATTGCTTGATATACATTAGCTTGGTGGTTCCATAAGCTTTTAGATCTTATTTGTATATATTTGTATAATATAGTGACATGAGCTCTGAAGCGGACTATAGTAATCCTTTTGCAATAAGAGATGGACATAAAGGCTTACTTAGTATAAACCACACACATATAAATAGTCTTCCTTTTATGCATGATGCTAGGTATGTAGGATGCTAATCTTCAGATTGACAATCTATTTTGTCCATATAAATATCTAAAATATATCATATAAATTAGAAATATCAACCAAAATAAAGACTAAAATTAAATTGTTTCAAATTTAACACTTTACTTCAAATGCATCCCACCAATAGTTTTACTTTAATCCAACTTCCAGTTCTCCCAAGCAGGCACCCCAAAGATCTTGTATTGGTCTACCATAAAGCCATGAGCCCAAGGCTGCAACCTATTCACTTAATAATATATCAGGAACTGATACAAAACTACAACATTTCACCTACTAGCTAAATAAACTGCAAATATTAAATAAGGCCCCATATTGTCCTTGCCTAATTCATCCTTTCACTCTTGCTGGGAACAGCATGCAGTAACTGTTGTAGATACAGTTTTCTAAGAGGAACATTCCAAATGAAATTTACCCTTTGGTAAAAATCAGGACAGCACTGGACAGCCATGGACACTTGGGGGGCCTTTTAATTGCAGATTACATTTTTTGTGGAAAAAATGTACTAATCTTTATAAAGATGCTTTTTTTCATTAAACATATTAATACATTATAACTATCCTTTTTTTTTTACTGTATCTTTATATACAATAACGATTTCTTATTTCTTTAGTAGTAATAGTCTTTAGAGTTCTTTGTTCTTCTCCACTTCAAATATGTCGCTCCTTTCTTTATCTTTAGATTCTGATAATTCCTTTTTTCTCAGGACAAAAGGAGAAAATACAATGTGTAGTCTGTTACAATTTTCAGCCCAATAGCCCAATATCCTAATCGCTTACACTATTTCTCTCTTGGTTTTTCCACCTTAAGATTATCCACCAGAGATATCCCTTCGATCACCCTTAGCAACCTCTTTGCCGCACTTTCCCACTCTCCACCACCAGCAAAAGAAATAGAGAGAGAGACTAGTGCAGCCAGTCAACAACCAAATGAATACCAGAAAATAAAATTGCACTTACACTCTTTGGGCCTGATCCAGACCTACGGCCGCAAGCGATCGTACGCCGATCGTGAGCGAAAAAATGGGCAAAAAAACACACTGCGCATGTGCAGTATAACAACTTCCGGTCGTACGAAGGACATAAGCGTACAGCGAGCGTATTTTCAGCGTATTTTTCGCCCAAGGGGCGATAATCTGGACGCTCGAGTTACTACACAGAGGCGGGGATAGCCATTTAAATTGTACAGTATGGGCGTGCCAAGCCCAGTACGACCAGCGTATCGGTACGAAAATTCGCACGTACGCAGGAAAAAATTAGGGTAGGGTTCAGCCGCCGTAAGTAGGTACAATCAATGGGAGTGTCATGGGCGTGAAAGTTTATATGCCCGGGCGATCATACGCTACGCTCGTGGGCGCTTGCGGTCGTAGGTCTGGATAAAGCCCTTTCTCTCTTTCTAGGTTTACATATAATCATAGATCCTTTTCCTCTATGCAGGCTCAATCCTCTCTTAGTACTGCCGTTCAATTTCCTCCTCCTGACTCCAATCCCAGACGTCGGAAAATTAAAATGAAAAAACACAGAACACTAGTGCAGACAGTCATCCAACAGATAAGTGAACACAGAGCTAATGCACTTATGGTATTCTCCTTTTTCAAAGTGGCATATAAATAATTTTCTTTTTTTTCTTTTTAAGAATCTCCAGGTGTAACCAGATCTCCAACAAGCATCCCACAGCTGATCATCACCTCCGGACCAGACGTTGTATGTAAATTGGATTTCAACAGCACACGGCTGTTCTCTACTAAGTACGCTGCCCTTAAATGTCTCCAATCACCATAGAATTTCACGTTTATTGCAACAATAAAAATTCTTAAAACATTTCAACAAATAAAACTTCTTCATAAAATATGACTCTTGATTATTTCACCCCTCTTAGGGGGGGGGGGGTTGACCCCTATCTATTCATGCACTCCCGCTCACCCTGTCCTCGCAGATGGTATCGCAGATGGTATCACCAGTAACCAAATAGGGGCCCCTTTTAAGGATACTAAACAGGTGGGAGAAAAGGGAAAATAAACGGGAGATATAACGAAATGGTCTACAAAACCATTACCCGGAGCCACCAACGCGTTTCAAATCCGTTAGGATTCTTTTTCAAGGTGCATGTCCGGGTAAGTATGTTCCCTCCTTTTATAGATCTTCTGACGTCACTCATAAATCGACCACTTCTTGGAAAGTTTACTTCATCTTCTGTTTTGTTCTTTAAGTTGCTAATCTTCGCTATCCTTTGCTATTCTTCCTTAACTTTTTGTGGGTACTTTTAAAAAGTTTTTTCTTTTCCTACTGATTTACCTACTTTTCAGCCTTTTGTACTGCATAACATACTGACGGGTCTTCTCCTGGTCCTAGTGTCCTTCAGATTCCACTTCTTAGTGAACACCTATAGGTGCAGATTAAAACTCATTCCATCCAATACTATATGCATCTACTTTGTTCTTTCAACGCAAAGCCCATTCTCTCTTATCGTGTCTATTACTACTCAATTATGGTGTTCCTTTAAATTTTATATCCCTTTGATTACCATATATAGTTCTAATGTGTGATTAATCTATTTTACTCAAAAACTTTAAAAAAGCTTTTGGTGTCCCTAAATACATGATTATGTGTATACATTTATATCATCCTGTGCAAACTGCATATATGCTCCTTAAAGTATCCTTTTGTGTCATTCTGTGCAATCTTACATTATCCTAAAAATTATTCCACCCATCACCTATTTTTATATTTATATGTAAACAAAAAATACCCTCTGATAAGAAAGGGTTAGTCTTTTAAAGGGCCAGTACTTCTTAAAGGACCAATGTCCCTATTTCTTAAAGGGCCAGTACCTCTTAAAGGGGCAGTATTCCAAAACAGTCGAAGACATAAATGAAACTAGAATTTTCACCATTACATGAGTAGGAGAATTACTCTAAGAACCACTTTAGCTCAAATTGGTTATTGAGACCTTCTGGGTACATAGTTCCGCTATTAAAAATGACCTCCATCTCCTTTTTAGCCAATGCTCCCTGAGCATTCCCATTCCTCCAACTTCCTTACCTTATATATACCCATACATTTTTTTATTGCTCCTACATCATTAGCATGTACCTTTCTAAAATGTTCAGATAGGGGGTGTGATAAATCCCCCTTTTTGATCTTCCTAACATGTTCCCCCCATCTTTCCTTCAATTTACGTGAGGTCCTTCCCACGTATTGTAAAGGGCAACTACACTCAATTATATAGACGCAATTCTTCGAATCGAAATTCTCGAAATCTCTTATTTTTATTTCCTTCCCAGTTTTAGGTTCTGTATATGAGGAAATTTTCCTCCCTTCCTCTTTTACCTGTCTGCACACCTGACAATTGCCACATCTAAAAAACCCTTCATTAATGATCATTCTTTTCTTTTCTGGTTTGAACACCGCACCACTTACTACATGTTTTCTAATATTGTCTCCTTTCCTATATATAAATCGGGGCACTTTCCCAATGACATACTTTAAACCTATGTCCTGACACAATAAATTCCAGTGTTTTTTGACAACTGACTCAATTTTCTTATAACTTACGTTAAACTGCGTCACAAAGGGGACTACTTCCTTTTCTTTTCCATTATTGATCTTCTTTCTCCTATCTTTGAGTAATTTCTTCCTGGCAATCTTACCCACCTCTTCAAAGACCTTTTTAACTTCCTCCTCCTTATAACCTTCCTTACGAACTGTCCTACAAAATTCTTCTCCTTGGGTTATATAATCTTCTGCTTTAGAACAGTTCCGCCTAATCCTATAGAACTGGCTCCTCGGGACTGTTTTTAACCACTGGGGGTTGTGGCTGCTTTCCTGTGGGATAAAAGAATTAGCATCAGTTTTCTTCTTAAATGTTTTAGTCTCCAATCTATTCTCCTCCCTAAACACAGTTAGGTCCAGGAAGTCTATTTCAACTTCGCTGATGCTAAAACTTAAACGTATCCCCCAGTCATTCTCATTAAGATGTCGCAGAAGTTATCCAATGAATCCCATAAAAATATTACATCGTCGATATATCTGCAGTATATCCCCATCAGATTTTCTATATTGGGGTACGTGTAGACATGGAGTTCTTCCCACTGCGACATGTAGATGTTGGCATATGGGGGCGCAAATTTCGTCCCCATAGCTGTTCCCGTTTCCTGTCTTTAATGATTCCCCTCGAACAAAAAACAATTGTTCTTGAGGATCAACTCAATGCTCCTCAAAATAAATTCTTTCCTCGGCCCCTCCATCTCTGACCCTTCCAGTATCCACTTCACCGCCTCTATCCCTTTTTAATGCTGTATGATCGTATAAAGGGAGCTTACATTTGCCGTCACCAGATGCAAGCTCCCCTTAATTTCATACTGTTCCAATATCCTAATAATATGTCCTGTGTCCTTGAGATAAGCTTTTATTTTTCTCATAAAAGGTTGAAGGTAATAGTTGATCATTTCGGAGAGGTTGGCCATAGGTGACCCTACCCCCGAAACGATCGGCCTCCCTGGGGGTCTTGCAGGGTCCTTGTGGACCTTTGGGAGTGTATAGAAAACCGGAATATTTGGTTTCTCTGTAATCAAAAAATCTCTCTCCTCTTCTGTTAACACCCCCTTTTTCACAAACTCCTCCACTAAGCCTTTCACCTTTAATGGTTTCCATTGGATTACCTTTCAATTTCTTGTATGTATTTCCATCTTCCAATAAATCCATACACATCTTCCTATATTTCTCCTGCCCTAGTATCACTACACTCCCTCCTTTATCACTAGGTTTCACTACTATCTCCTTATTACGTGCTAGATCTTGCTTTTCTCTCTTTCTGTATAATATTATTCCTCCTATTTTTCTGATTGATCTGAGAGAATTCTTTCTTGACCAACTCACTAAATGTGTTGATCCAATTCCCTTTTACATGATGGGGGAAGAAAGTGGATTTCTTTTTAAACCTTACATTTATTTGTCCCTCCTCCTCTATTCTTTCCTCTTTATTTTTCTCCTCTTCTTTATTCTTGAAAAACTTTTTTAAGGCTAGACATCGAACGAATTTCTGCAGATCTATATATAATTTGAATTCTTTTATTGTTCCTGTTGGGGCAAATTTCAGTCCCCTCCCTAAGACATCTTCCTCTTCCTTGGTTAATTGATGTTCACTGATATTAAAGAGTTTCACCTTTTCCCTACTTTCTTCCTTAGCCTTCCTTTCCTTCTTTTCTTTTTGTTTGATCTTTTACAACTTTTTATTAAAGGTATTGGATGATTTAACCCCTCTCCTTTTGCCCCTACATTTCTTATTAGGGACCTCTATCCTAAAAAATTCCTATCATACCTTCTCTCATCATAAGGACCTCTATCATCCCTTATGTCTCTCCTATACTCATCCCTTCTTTCATCCCAAATCCTTCTCTCTTCCCTTTCATCTCTTCTAAAAAAATCCCTCCCTCCTCTATCTTCTCCCCTTCTCCCATCCTCCCTATAATGAAAGGCTCTTTC
>WWET01000278.1:306506-317736 GCA_011038615.1 Limnodynastes dumerilii
TTCCCTCCATCCTCTATCTTCTCTCCTTCTATCCCTTATTGCGATTCTTACTTTTCTCTACACTTGTTTTCTTTTTCCCATTCTGTCCCTCTCCCTTCTTTGACGTCTCTCCCTCTGATTCCACTAGTCTTAGTTCTTCACTTCTTACAATTTCCTCTAATAAAGCTTCCACTCATTCTTCCACTTTCTTCTTTCCTCCCTTTTCCAATCTCAAATACTGTGTCCCTGTTTTGTAATCTATCGTGTTTCGCTTAATTTTTTTTTAACTTTTTATCTGTAATTACCTTTTCTTTTTTCTGAATCCTCCTTGTAATGATTTCTTCTATTTCTTTAAATTCTGGGATTTCTCTACAGGGAACCACTAGCGACTCCAATTCTGCTATTTCAGTCGTCAATTCTTTCAATTCCCTCCCTTTCTCTCTTACAATCAAATCAAAAATGTTATACCAAGATTTTTTAAATTCGACGGATCTCGTTTCAAACGAGCACACTTTTTTAATTCTGAGACCCCTTGGAATGATCTGATCTGCTCAATATTTCTCCAAAGTTATGATGTCCCACCAGATTTTATTCTCCCTTTGTAGAGTTTTATCTAATCTTTCCATAACTCCCTCAAGATCTCCATCAAAAAGTTAATTAAAAACCTGTTCTATTCTCTCCCCTCTTTCTTCTCTATGTGTAAACATTTCAACAAATTCTCTAGGTCTGCTGCTATGAGTGCACAGTTGCAGAACTAATAATGGGAAAGGAAAGGAAAACCTCAACCCTCCCAATCCAGATACAAAAAAATGGGTTTTGCACTCACTAAGCTGCAACTTTGGGTCAGCTAAGAGACTGGGGGGTGTCACCTAAACCCCTATTTCCCGTGACCAAAGTCACAGGTAGAAATTCTTAATAAAACCCTAACACTGGCCCTCCCATTAACCAAGAGACTTCACATTCTGTGGATCCATTTCATGGATCCACTGCATGGATTGGAGTACAATTGGCTATCATTGGTGTAGATCCTGAGCTACACGCCTAATACCTTTCATAGCGTAGCGTATTTACGCTAGTGTACCTTCTAAGCACTCCCCTAGGAACTCCCCTCACATGTACGTACTTTGGCCCACCAAACCCTACCTTAAATTTACACAGCGTAACCACTGACGTACGTAAAACCCTCGCCTACTTACGTGTCTAAGTATGCCCATACTGTACACTTTAAATGCCTCAGCCTGTCTCCAAAGTGTAATTACGGGTATGCCCCTTCGTATGTTGATATGCTATTGATATGTTCCTGGGCCATATGCTCTGAGTTACGTGGCATAACATCTGCCGCGCACATGCGCAGTAATTACTAATGAGCGATTTTACGCTAGCGACTAGCATAAAATCACTTGTGTACGTAGGTCTGGATCTGACCCATTGATGCTAGTGCATAGTCAGTACACATCGGCGGGTGAAATATAAGGCTAATAATGGAAGCTGGTGAAAAATTAGAAGTCTAGATCTGGCCTAGTGTCATTAAAACTACATTTCTAACAGCAGTGGAATTGAAGGTAATTTTTAGGATGTTTCATCTGAGCATACTGAGGTATCTAGAGCTCAGTGCATTAGAAGATAAGTAAGAACTGTATCTTTTCGATAGGTAAACACTGGTGCGCACAATGATAGCTCTCGACAGAGATGTAAATACAACACATAGGATCCGAGCACAGAGCACAAAAACAAAGAAAAACTCACCAGAACTATACATAATGAGGCGGTTATATAAATTAAACTATCACTAAAAATGTACGTAAAAGAATGGGTGAACTCACCAGAACTATACATAATGAGGAGCAGATATAAACTAAAACTATCACTAAAAATGTATGTAAAAGAATGGGTGAAATCACCAGAACTATTCATAATGAGAGGGAGATATAAACTAAACTATCACTTAAAACTTATGTAAAAGAATGGGTGAAATCACTAGAACTATACATAATGAGGATGAGATATAAAGTAAACTATCAGTAAAAATGTATGTAAAAGAATGAATGAACTCACCAGAACTATAAGTAATGAGGATGAGATATAAAGTAAACTATCAGTAAAAATGTATGTAAAAGAATGGATGAACTCACCAGAACTATACATAATGAGGATCAGTGGTTGAAGTGGATTTTTCAAAGTGGCAGTATGGACATTACGAAATAATAGAAGTGAATGGATATTTATAGTTTTCAATTAAACCAGTGGGAGAAGTGACGGTATGACATACTCTGTATACCCCCTCACTTCGAGCCCTGATGAGGATGAGAAATAAAGTAAAACTATCACTAAAAATGTATGTAAAAGAATGGATGAACTCACCAGAACTATACATAATGAGGATGAGATATAAAGTAAAACTATCACTAAAAATGTATGTATAAGAATGGGTGAACTCACTAGAACTATATATAATGAGGATGAGATATAAAGTAAAACTATCACTAAAAATGTATGTATAAGAATGTTTGAACTCACCAGAACTATACATAATGAGGAGAAGATATAAACTAAAACTATCACTAAAAATGTATGTAAAAGAATGGATGAACTCATTCTTAAAGACAATCTAAAGCATAATTTTACTATATTTTATTTTATTCTACACAATATTTATACACACAATAAATTATCTTGTACAAGAACATACACTAAAGCAGTATAAATAACTAAAAAATAAAAGCAAATGGTTAACAATATGAAGGATCCAAATGATAAAAAGAGTATAACAAACCCCCTGTTACCGGCTATGTTTATTTTGAGGACTAGGGTTGTTTTGGGGTTCATATGAGTAATTGCCAGAATTTCCAAGGCGCCAAAGATAGTTTTTTTTCTTCTGGTATTTACATAAAGAAGCCAAGCCTAATTCAGCTTCCTAAATTTTGTATTGTGTTTGAAATATAAAATGCTAACACAATGGTCTTAAATAGGCTATGGTTGGTGCAAATGTTTAAACTGTGTGTACTAATATCTACATTCGGTTTTAGATTGTCTTCCATAGCATGAGCATGGTCTTACTGAACACTAACAATATGCCTCCACCTCTTCCTTCAGAGTCTGGATTGCCCAGAATTGCATGCGCCGGGCAGCACAGTGGCTCAGTGAGTAGCACTTGTGTCTCAAAGTGCTGAGATCATGAGTTCGATTAATGGACTAGGCCTTATCTATGTGGAGTTTGTATGTTCTCCCTGTGTCTGTGTGGGTTTCCTCTGAGTGCCCTGATTTCCTTCCACACTCCAGAAACATGCTGGTAGATTAATTGACCCTAATGTGTGTGTCTGGGTTAGGGAACCTAGAATCTAGCTCCAATGGGGCAAGGACTGATGTGAATGTGAAGTATTCTCTGTAAAGCCCTATGTAATCTAATAGCACTATATAAAAAAACCCGTTAAATAATAAATAATATATGCTTTCTGAGCATTCACAATTTTAGAATTAAGCTGAGATTTGCTACGCCATTGAATGTACGTTTACCTTTGGATCTGCTCCTTTATTGCTTATACTCTGTACATTTTATTTTAAGCAAAATTTAGTTCAAAGATTTAAACCAATATGGAATCATTTTTTTTACATCTTTAAAGTCTAAATATACCATACTTGCCACAAAAGCAAATTTAGCCTACAAATGCTGGATATGCCTGAAGTTCATTTATTTTAAGATCCTCTTAATTAAGAAACTGGCATATAGTGGATGTTACTGATAACAGGCCATGTTCAAGAATCAGAGGACATTTTCTCCTGCCAGTTGAGTGACAGGTCTTATGTAACAGACCATATCCATGACTGTGAATAATATAGATGTTACTCACTAGTATATCAGATCTCAAATAAAAGATATTTCTGCTGAGTGGAACTTAGTCATAGTTCTGTTTATGGATTTTTTTCTTGAAGCAATTACAAATGCAATTTCCTGAGGACTAATTGCACTATTCAATGGAAAATAGAGTCCTTGGGTCTATTTTGGACATCACTGTTTTAGCCTAGAAATGTGTGTTGCATTTGTCATGTGAGTTCATAAGAACTGTGATATCGGGTATCATCTCTAAATTAAACTTCAGTTCTATGACACATGGTTAGCTCACATGGCTTATATTTTAGATTGGGGGGTAGGAATCATGTGCTTTTTAGTCCAGGTAATATTCCAGCATGTTTGTCAATTAGGAAATGGTGTGGGCCTTTTACAGCTAAAACTAAAAATATGCATAATAGTTTGAGCAAAGCCTTATATTACGGTGTCTTAACTCTTGGCATTTAACCCTCTTCTGGTTATATCATATCTTTCTACAATATGAAATGAGTCATAATCTAGGATGCAGCAGTAGGAATAGTGCTAGAAACAGCTAACATTTTGATAATTAAGAAAAAAAATGGCTCCAGGAAGTATTATATAAAAAAGATAAAAACTAGAGACCGTGAAAATGCACACAGTCATTTAGGACATAGAGATAATTAGTTTCTGTTACATGGTCAGTATTCTCCTCTTAGCCTCCTTGGAGATTTATTGAGTTGCTTTCTTAGGCAAATCGTTTTGTGGTAGAGACCAATCATAGCACAGCACAATATGTAATAAACAAGTAAACATACTTTAAGCAGCAAACGTCTGAGGACTTGCTCACACAACATTCAGTCAGGCATACCCCTAATGAAATAAATGACACAGAGACTTGCGTGGCTCTAAAATATGGGACATAGTTTATTAATTGGTGGCCAAACTGTAACTGTTGACTATATATTTTAGATAGATCTTGTAGGTGGCCAGACAGCAGTTGAGGTCAGTGGGATGTAATTCAGTACCCCTTGTTCTCACCTCCCCAAATCGATCACTCAACTAGATCATGCAACCCAATCACGATAGCACACCCCAGCACCCGAGGATAGCCTACCAAGGCCAACCAATAGGCTGATGCCCAAGCACATTATCTTGAATGTGTTGTGATCTAAGTTGACTTAGGATTACCCTTTCATAAATGCGCGGAATGTTATAGATGACCCCAACTGCTACCACGCCATATGCCCCGTCTGCAAAAGAATAAACAAGTTAGCAAGACTTAACCTTAAACTCTAAGGGAGGGAGGGAAAATTCCTAACCCAATGCCAACCCATATCCTCTCTTAAGCTTAAATGTCTTCCCACCCTTCCCCTTTCAAATATGAGCACCAATCACCTCCTACTATTTGAAACCTTCCCCATCACACCACAACATAGATATCCAATCACACCTGACTTCTGTTGCTAAGCAACCCCCATCCTGCTGCTTATATCTCATCAGGCCTAAAAGGCCTTCAGAAAATCATTTTTGTCATGCTATTACCACTGAATTACAGGAGCTCCTTCTAGTGTACCACCAATATTTCATGAAAGTGTATATGAATGTCTGTCTGGCCCAAACTAACAATTGTAGCTAGTTCACTAGTAACTAAATGTAACAAGTTCACTCTCTTAAACTGACAGGTAAACTTAGATGATATTACCTAATCCTCTACTTCCAAACCCCATCTACCTGACAACATCAAATCCTAAATTGGAATATATAAATATATTCTTCTTCATTAAATAACACATAAAGACAGTCACATAGTTGTAGTATACTCTGCGTCCAATGATATTCCAAAGAAGTGGTGACAAGTTAGCAATTTTAAACCCATACATTCAGAACATTTTCTGTGTATACAAAATATAGGCATTATGGTAATGTGTGGATCCTTTTTATACATTTTCTGATATGTTTACAAAAGCGTCAAAGGACAAGAATGTTTTTATATTTATTAAGTGATTTATATTCTAGTCTTACATATAAAATAGAATGAAACTCAACACAACATCAAAGGAAATATTTCTTGAGCAACAGCTGTCAACAAGAGTCTATTTGACATATTACGCATACAGTAAATGAGATGAAATTGAGAATAATTGCCTTGCCACACAATCCCACATACTGTAAAGTGACTGTGAATTTTTAGAAGAATAGTACAATTAAATACTTGAGCTTGAAAGCAGAGAGTTAGTATGGTTATTTTGTGCTAATATTGCTTGCTTTTATAGTTAAATAGAACCTGGTCTGTTTGTTGCTACCCAGTCTTGTTCTATAATGATGGTTTAAAGTTGCTGCGTTTATAAACCTGCCAATAAATAAATAATTATTTTTCGAAGTTATTTTTACCCAGACATACTTTTTATAATAAATTAAATATAAACAAGTTAAAGTTAAGGGGCAAGTGGCGGCAAAGTGGATGATAGTGTCCAGAGTACATTAAATGATGCAGAGTAATTATTATTGTTTTATGCAAAGACTTGGTATATTAATTATACACCCAAAAATAAAATAAAACATACTCAAATGACAGGTGGTAATAGATCTATATGTTTTAAGTTATTGGTAAGCTGTTTTTTTTTTAAATGTAAGAGAATTGAAAGATAGAAGTATAGATAGAAGATTGGAATGTGGACCATTCATACCATTTTGCTTTTTAAATTATTTTAATACTGTTATTCCGGAGTATGTGTATGATGCAATAGCCTCTTCTCATTATATGCCAATATTACAGTTTCATTAAGCTGCTATAATGTTGACAACATGCTGACGTTAGGCTTTCACTAAATAAGTTATACTTTACACACTTATGCACCTATACACAATTTTATCTTACATCCATGAAATAACTTTGTATTTGATTATAATTTAAGAAGGAGCTGAATCTCTTAAGCATGGACTTCAACTCCGTACTTAGTTCCTCATTCACTAAGCTCGAATTGCTAAAATTCACGTGATTTTTAGCTTAAAATTCGCCAAAGGCGATTCACTAAGCAAAAAATCACGTGAATTTAGTAATTTTTTATTCGCGGGTCCGCAAATCGCGGTCCCGACTTTTTCAATTAGAAACATAGGATGTTTCTAATTCACTAAATGCGATTTCACCGATTCGCGGTGAAATCGCATTGAATTCACAAGACATAAATTCGCATCTCTAGAGATGCGATTTTCAAGTACTTAACCACTGATATACGCACGAAGAATTAAAGTAGCCCTATGGACGCGGATAACTCAAATTTGTAGGTTTGATGGGAGTATCATGGGATTTGCATTGCCACTTAGTTGCGTATTTATGCGAATCCGCACGTGCTCATTTTGGGTTGGATCCAGACCTACGGGCTTGTTACATTAGATCGCGTGGCGTAATTTCTATGTACTCCCCTAGGCACTCCCCTCGCTTGTACCTACTTTGGCCGTTTTACGCATCCCAAACCCTACCTTAACCTTTCAAAGCTTAAGTACAGACGTACGTAATGGATTTACGTACGCTACGGCTTAACCCGGCCCACTCTGTCCATTTTAAATGCCTCCCTCCGCCTACAAAGCGTAACTACTTACGCACATTCAGCATTACGTGTTGTAACATCTGCCGGGTGCATGCACAGTAAATGCAAATCAACGATTTTACGGCAGTGGCTAGCGTAAAATCGCTAGAATACGTAGGTTAGGATCTAGTCCTTTATTCTTATCTGTGAATACGGTCCTTTGTCTTTGTGTATGTGTATCTCTCTGTCTGTCTGTTTTAGGGAATTTAGACTGTGCTGACGTAAATGACAAAAATATTCACTGTACAATGCTGTGGAAATAGTGTATTATATAATATTAAATAATGGTGCTGATACAATTTTCTAGGCATTTGATTCATATTTTCTGCTTTAATGTTATAATTAGCAATTTTTCTCTATGAGAAATCGTTGGTTACGTAAACATGCATTTCATCCTCTGGTCACTACCTACAGCATCTTGCTTGTATTGTTCTCAACTCTGTCACACAATATTCCTAATCTGTGCTGTCACTCACCTGTCAGTCAGTAAAAGAAGGACTTTATCTTGACAGTATACAAGATATGTTTGTGATTTACATAGTTAACTCTATAATAATACTTTCCAATGAAAGCTGTAATATCATAAAAGAAAATGATAAGTTTACAGGAAATAAAACAATAAAAAGTTTATCATTACATTATTTAATGCTTTGTCACTCTGGGCCAAATCCAGACCTACGTCCGCTTGCGTTTTTAGGGCGGGCGTAAGAGTAAAAACGGCTTTTTGTACGCTTGAGGGGGGCAGGCCAGGCATACGAACTCCGTAATTACGAATCAAGGGCAGGGTGAGGCATTTAAATCGTACAGTATGGGCGTGCTAAGCGTTGTAACTACGCAATGAGCTTACGGACGCACGCGGTTACGCTCAGAAAAGTTAGGGTAGGTTTTTCTGAGCGTAAGAAGGCAAAAGTAATTACGACCAAGGAGAGTACCGAGTGGAGTGCATCGGAGGTACGCCAGCATAAATACGCTACGCACATGAGCGTTTTATGAGCGTAGGTCTGGATCAGGCCCTCTGTCACCAGGCTTAAAAAAGATACAACCATTCCTAGGGCCAGATTTACTAAGCTGCAGGTTTGGAAAAGTGGAGATGCTGCCCATATCAACCAATCAGATTTTATCTGACATTCTCCTGACCCTAACCCTCCCTCCCCTGCAGCCTGACCCTAACCCTCCCTCCCCTGCAGCCTGACCTTAACCATCCCTAACTCTACAGCCGGACCCTAACCATCCCTAACTCTACAGCCGGACCCTAACCATCCCTAACTCTACAGCCGGACCCTAACTCTCCCTACCCCGCACAAATAATTTACTCATCTGTCCCTGGTCCGGCGAGAAGCGGCGGAGGTGCGGCAGAGGGATAACGCGCATTTCGAAAGTGAATGTGTGAAGTATGCCGAACGGCATACTCAACCATTCATTAAAAAAGTAGAAAAAGGTAAGTATTCGAAAATGGGACATCCGAAAATGAACTTTCAGATGTCCCATTTTCGGTAATAAGATTTTCTTAGCGGGGAGTGTAACCGCCCCTAAGGAGCTTGGTGGCTCAAAAATAGGTATAACTTGGTCTTACAGTGTTCATAGAATTAAAGCTGCACCAGCACTCTTGTAATAAAGACTGGATTAATTTAGAAGCAGCATCTATGTCTCCCTTTATTTCTTTAGCTGGTGCAGATTAATAACCTTGGTATCACAATGTCTAAGAAAGAAAATATCGGTAGTAGCAATTAAACTGATTCTCAATTACATACGGAAGGGGACTTACAAGTAATTTGTGTAAATCCCCTTTACATGTAACAAAAGCTGTTATGTGTTGAAAAAGGGGCCGGCATTTAAATTCCGCATTTCCGTGTATATATCTTAAGGTAGGACACTTAAATGTCCAGAACTCCTTAAGAAGTCCATAACAGTTGGCAACATATGTAAACAGCCTCCATTCTCCCCAAAAGGGTGTAATCTGCATTGGAATAGGTGCTTCCCTATTTTTTGTTTATATATATATAATGTGGATATTGTGGCCCTGCGATTTCAGATCCCCACACATTGTCTACCTCTGGAACATATTCAGACCATTACAACAGTACAACAGCACCAGGTGTTAATAGAGACAAATGGAAAAACAGGCTTACTTTATTAATCAGTGTTGTATACCCTTATCACAGTAAAGGAGGAGTTGATTGTGTGTCCAGCCTTCCCTGACCCATTCCTTTGGCCATGGTTCTGCATACCAATTTATATCAAGGATTGACAAAAAAGACTCCACCTGCTGCTTCTGTCTGCTAATGAAGTTTTCACTAGTAAACACAGACACTTGTCACAACCATACTTCATTGAAGGACTCCAAAAACTCCTCAAAACTACCAGTAACTTCTCACCTCCCTCAACAAGGTTATCCTCCCTGTGTGTCCTGAGTCCTCCTGAAGGCCAGCTGAAGGTACCTGCTAAAGATTTTGCCTACAGTTGTGATTCAACAGGTGACATTGAGGGATCCTAGAAGGAGCTGCAATTGCAGCAACTAAACTATTAAAATAAAAATATTGCCTGATACTTATATAAGGAAACTCCTGCTATTCCCTACTTTTCCTTAAATTGACTGAGGTGTGGGCTCTTCTTAGCAGTAGGCTCTTGGAGATTTACCCAGCTCAAACCGTAGGACAGTGCCTGACTGGATGGGTGCTGCACAAAAAGAGGATTGTTTAAACAAGTTTTATGTCCACGTGTGCATGCTACATTATTAAACCCATTGGCCTTTTGATGGCTGCTGTGTCCCTAGGTGGCCCTGCCTCCTTCAGAATTTTAAATGACAGCAGACTTTAAATTCAGACTGCGATTCCCATGCTACTTTTCCTCACCTCCTCATTGTATGCCACCACACCAGTGACCTGGAACACACCTGCCTATCATGCAGGAGATACAAGTAAAGCAACTAACTAAAACGGTCCTCATAAAACTCCCCTTTCTTACACGCTTTCTAGATACAGGTCTTATCTATTTAGTGGCCCAGCCAAGAGCAATGCTGGAACAGTGAACCAATCCAGCACTGTCCAAGACCACTGAATTACGGTTGATGCTGCGTCTGCTTGTGTGCTTTCTTCCCTTTGTACCTCATGAACTTTCCAGGATGCTCCACAGCACTAAGGGAAGAATGAACTGGGAACAGGACCAATCTGCCCATCAGACTTGGTATGCGGTGTCTGAAAGGACTCACTAGGTGTTGCAGGACACTCTCCCCTGAGGGGTCACACTCCATGGGCACTATCACTGAACCCTCCTTAGTTCCCTTTGCCATCTGTACCTGGCACCATAGGAAACAGATGGTCCCAATATGAGCTTCTCTACTCATTGATTAGACTTTGTTGTTTAATTTATAGACACAAATGTAAGTGACCTCACAATCAAATATAGGTCTAGAAGTCCTTCCCTTTGTTTCATGAACTTGTTTTATCAGTTCTTTGTATGACAATGCATTGTATATTGTTACATTATTCATTGTCTTCATTTATAATAACTCAACTTTATCACAAATGGGACAATGGTGACACCGTCATCTTTCCCTCTAGACACAGAGGAGCTGGACCTTTGCTTGTGACCCTTCCCCTCCAAACCATTGCTGCCAACAGAGGACAATTATAAATTAGCTCTGTTGCTCCAGATTGGCGTATCCTCCATGGGTATCCTCCATGGGTGCAGAATGGATGACTCCTCTACTCCGGCCCCAAAGTAGTCGTACCCAAAGCACCCATGGTATTTACTTAGCTGATAAAACTATAGTAAGTTCTACATGCATGTGGTGACAACTCTGGATCACTAAATGCTATGTAGAGGTTTGTCAAGAAAACATTTTTTTTTTATTTAT
>WWET01000278.1:358433-368581 GCA_011038615.1 Limnodynastes dumerilii
ATGGCTGGCTGCGAGCACGCAATCAGCTGTTCACAGCCGGCCAATGAGATCTTTCCCATTGGCCGGCGGTGAACAGCTGATTGCGTGCGCGCGGCCACCCAGTACTGTGCTAATCTGAAGTAAAGGCCCTGCGGGGCCACGGTCAGCCAGTACAGGCCTCCAAAGTGCTTCGGCCTACCTGGAATGGTTAACATAAGGCCTATGGCCAATCCGCCGCTGCTCTAGTCTGTAGCAACCAATCCTGCTAAGGGCGTAGCTACAGCACTTGTATGGCACTGGTAACAGCTGCTAAAGGGCGCTCCCTGAGAGGTCCCATCAGGGTATTTCAGCTGTCAGGCTTTATGTAGCTGCTACCCGCTCTACTTTGAGCACCGGTTCTCTCTGATGTCCTTGTTTCAGAACTTCCTGCATTCACGGGAGAATAGGCTTGTGTATGCTATGGAGTTAAGTCTACTGTGTTACCAGACACCACAAGTCATTGGAAATACCTTACACACAAAGGCTTTCAGGGGCCACAAAGTGTAGATCTGCTCAGACATCCTCGGTTCTAATCCCTCCAGATCAGTAATACACTTTTTAAAGTTTTACTTTGCCCCCCCCCCCCACATTGATTTTATTTATTTACTTATTTGTTTGTTTATTTATTTACTTACTCGTGATATTAAATGTCAGCACACTATGGATCACTATAGGATAACTTTGTAGTCTAGTTACCTAGATATTTTTTTTTTCCCATGAGTACTTTATTTTTCCATTACATCCAGATTTACATACATATTAAATTACACTGTACGATTGTTTCTTGGGTTCTACAAACTCATTGACCATTGTCTGTACTCCACATGTATACATCATGGGAAAAGCTATACCTTTTATACAGAAATATATAAGAACCTCAGTGTTTGAAGTTATTTTACTTTGTAAAAAATATATATTAAAAAGGATGGAAAAATGAAATATTACTATGTAAGACAGACTTTTGGATACTATGAAATGTTTGTGTAGTTGTACCCTGTTATTAAAAATATTGTTTTTGTTGTTTTCAAATTGCCTTAAGCATTAATTTACTAAAGTTTCCTAAAAGGAAAAAGATGAGATGTTACCTATAGCAACTGATCAAATGATTCAAAATATCATTTATATTAATAGCAACATCAACAGAGTTATACAAAATAGAAAATTATAACTAGCATCTGATTGGTTGCTATGGGAAACACATCCACATTTCCATTTTAGAAGCTTTAGTAAATCTGTCAATTTAGGATATGTGAAGTTTATTTTCCAAGGACCCAATGGATTAGAAATTCTCAGTCTTGGCTGCTTTTTATTATATTTTTCCAATGTCTATACTCCGCCACACACTGCACACAGTGTGCAAACTTAAGATGGTTTTACGTACGCATGCGTACCTAAGTTACGCACTACTAAGTATAATGCACTCCCCCTGGCACTCCCCTCTCATGTACGTAATATAGCTGACTTACAGTACGTGTCCAGAACCCTGCCTTACCTTTTCCTTGCTTATCTCTTGTCATGTGTAATGCCTTGTCATACATAAGTGCCTAACCCAGCCCACACTGTACAATTTAAATGCCTCCCCTCGCCCATATTGCATTCATTTGGCTTGCGCAGCAATGTCATGCCATATCGTATGAAATTACGTACAATCAGAGTTACGATGAGTAACATCTGCTGCGCAAATGCGCAGCGCGTTCCCACAGCCAGATTTACGCATACCGCATGCGTAAATTGGCTATTGTTATTAGGTCTGGATGAGGCCTAGTGTACTTAAAAATCATCTCCAAGCAGTAATCACTGTGAAGACACTATCGGGAATGATTATTGTTTAAACACAAGCACCACACAGGGATAGTAAAATATATATATTTTTTGCTAATCTAGTGAATCAAAATGGTTGCAGAGCACCTGATTTGTAAGCATTGTTTACCTTTCTGAAAATATGATACACGGCACGACACGGCACTATCCTATCCTAAAATCCATGGGATATTTAGATAATTCTGTAGATACTCTGCTTGAAAGTAGACATAGAGGAGAAAAAGTAATTTCAATTAAATTATCTGTCTGCTGGACAGGAGAGGCATTTTATGAAGACTATTCCTATTGCTTGTGATCCTTTATGAATTGAAACTGTATTTTACAGGCAGCAATTTCCAAAGAAATAAATATACAAACAGTAGCCAAAGTTATAGTCAGGTGCTACTGATAAGGTACCTGATCCTAAGTTGCGGCTTTTACCTTTTACATATGTAAGCATAGCAATTTTTTGCACTGACCTGCCTTTATTCATGTTTCTGTGCTAAGTGTTAGAATACAGGGCTGTCGCACTCATTTAATGAGAATCTGGGCAGTTCAGTGAAGCTGCAAAGAAATCTGTAGCCAGAGCTCTGTACGCTTCCTTCAGAAATCCTGAACCAGCTCAGGACTGGTGTAACTGCCTGAAGGATGAGATTTTCCTTTAATAAAAGCCCCAATACACAGATATAAGGCAACCCTATGGACCTATCACGCAAATGCCAAATATTAAACAGCCTAAAGAAGAAAATTTGAAAACTCATTGAATTCACTATAGCTTACTGACTATTTTATTATCAATATTTTTTTTTCTTGTAAATAGTAGTATATTGCCTCATATTTTGCTCAGGCAATTTTAATATATAGTAACAGAAAAAACCACACAAGACCGTGCTTCCATTTAAACATGAATGTGTGCAAATGTCTATATAAATCATATGGTGCAGCCAAGGACCGTAGTGACCACTGTGTAACTACAAGGAACAACAGAAAGGTCCAGTGCTCCATATAAACATAATATAACACTATGTGTCACATACTTTTAATATATATTTTGAATTACTTCCAATATTATAAAAAGATACTATGAAATGTGCAAATTCTATTGGCTCTTGCATTCTATCTCTCAGCCTATTTGCCTATAAATATCTGTTTGCATGTTTTAAATGCGTGCACACTATTTGTACTACTACCCTACTTACAGAACTCTGGATAGCTCGTATGCATTTTTCCTGCTTTGTCTGCCCATCCATTGCATTCAAACACTGGACGCATGCTATATAGAGTATAACATGCTTATAATAATTCTCTAATGGGTATGGAATTCATTGAGTGAAGTGTAATGCTTACCTCTAGATATATGGTCTAATTGTCTATTTATCTAGATTGATTTATTAATAATATTTTTTATTTATTTTAACACACACAAACTGACCCTTGACCCTATTTACCCTCAATTTAGTTTGAGATTTAGGCTATCCTTACATTTATCCTAAGCATATTTAAACTGTTCTAATGTGTTAGCCTCAACCACCTCAGATGGGAGGCTTTAAGGTATAAGGGGCTGATTCAGAGATGCACTTACACCTTTTCTTAGGTGGAAGTGTACAGCTCAGCTAAACTATTTTTCAAAGTAAGGGGTGTTAATTAATTTTAAAAAATACTTCACCTCCAAATTTTAATTCTGGTTTTACAACTGAAATCTGCCTCCCCTTGCAATTCAACATGGTCTACACTTACACCTAAAAAAAGGTGGAAGTGCAACTCTGAATCAGCCCCTAAGTGCAGCGATTGTGAAAGTAGGCAGTTTCATCAGCCATGTGTTCCAGGCCTGGTGCAAGTGATTGCTGAAGACAATTTTTTAATGAATAAAATCCCCTATTGATAGTTAGAAAATAAAAAAACACACAGCGCTGCACACTTAATTACTAATCTGCCTAATGAATGAATAATATATGTTTTAAAACTCAATACATACAATATACAATACTATACTTACTTTTTTAATTTAACAGCAGCGCATTGCTGCATATTTTACTCAGACTATGTTTTTTATAAACATTTTATTTTTATTGGGCTTTTTGTACATTACAAAAGAAGGTTTTAATCGATTTAATTATGCATAAAACCCTTATTATTATTAAGCACATACATTGATACAATTTATCTTATTTACTACTATACGTATGTGTGTATGTGTTATTGTGGCTGTATAATGTCATTTTATTACCTTGTATGTCTACTGAGTATGTGAAGTAGGAGAAACTCACTACAATACAGATCTGTCTTTACACATATCTTTCTAGTTTGCACATAGAATTGAGATACTGGTAGGAAACAGGCATCTTAAATACCTAATCCTGAGAACAAACATACATTAGAGCCCTTCCACAGAATGAGCTGAACCAGAAGCTGAAATGTAAGTTTTGTGATTCACTGGACAATATCACATTTAGCTGATGCTTGTGCAGGTCTCATAAAGCGTTTAGCAGAGTTTCATCAAATGTTCCCTCTGCAAACAAACATATAAAAGTATAATAAATAGTGAAAATTGAAGCCCTTTTTCTGCTGCTTTACTTCAGATTCCGAACAACTTTCATTTTGAGGTGAAATTAACCTCTTAGCCTATCAAGTGACCTTGGCCTTTCAATTTTCAGTTTTCCCCCCTTGAGAACACTGTTAGGTCAACCATTTATTTACAGGTCACTTTCAAAACACAAATGTCACTTGAGCATTTTTTAATCTACTCTATTCTGTGGTGTCATATTTGAATATATATATATCTACAATACTGCAAATCAGTTTTTTTGCACTGCACTAGATGCATTCTGCATAGTAAGAAGATAACAATAATGTCAGTGTTATCCTTCCTCTCTTAGATAAATTAAACTTATTCTGATTGTTTTGTAAATGAGCAAGACTTGATTATGAGAACTTTGAGTTCTATGTTTTTAGACATTTGTTATAAGATTTTCTAGAGAAAATAAAATAAAAACAAAGTATAAAATGACTGATTGTCTGCTAAGATTATGGCCCGGATTGCTTATACGTCCGTATTTAACCGATAGTTGCTACTGCGCATGCGTAGTGACTATGTTACATAATCTACGTATCGTTTTGTTACATAGATTGCGTATATGCAGTCTTTTAGATTACATAAAATAGTTACTATGTATGCGCAGTAGCAACTATCGGTTAAATATGGACATATAAGCAATACGTCCGGTAGTGTGAATCCGGGCCTATAAGCGTAAATCCTAGTAGTCCTTGTTGATTAAAAATGAGTGTTACATATTTTCCCAATGGACTATGTTTGTTGTTACACTTGTTGGTTAATGTAAGATTATCAGAAACTTGATCCAGAATATTGGCATTATTCATAAAAACTGACCTCCGTCCTAAGCATTATGTGGGTAACGCGGTTAACTACCATTAGTTAACTTTACTGGGTCTGGTTTTGAACGCCCTGTAAGGATAAGTAAAATATTATTCAGAGTCTTAAAAAAAAATAAAAAAAAAAATACTTTGTTTTCCAACATAGATCCAGAGAAATGATGTAAATGTATGTTTCCTCAAATATTACAACATCCCATAGTGTCAGAATAATTGAAAGGTTTTACTGTTGTAAATTAATTTATTAAGCAATAAAGATTTAGATAATCTTTTGAACCACAATGAAACGATGAAATAGATGTTAAAGTATATTCCTCATTTCAGCTGTCATATAATAGAGATATCACAGTGCTGCCTTGGGTGTTACATAATCGCTGTATAACACTAATAGCTACTGTTATGGTTATATTGACATATAATATATCCCAGGGCTGCTCAACACAGTTTGTAAGGGTCACAGTCAGTTAGCATTGACTTTGTCTTTAACCAATTAACTTTACATTAAATGTCATGCCACTGTGCAGTGCAATCAGGTAATGTCACTAATTCTTGGTTTTTAAATGCAACCTGTCAGGAGCACTAAAGGAAATGTATATTTGAACAACATACTTATGATGTTAATATATCTATGTCTGAATAACTTTATTCTACTGTGCTCACGTTCACACAGACACACACACATATTTTTTTCTATTTTACTGTCTACCTAAACATACTATCTGAAAGGGGCATTAAAGAATGTGTTCATGCGCGTGAAGAATGTAAATGACAGAAAGACAAGTAGTATTAATTTTTTACGTACAATATTGACATCCGTATTATAACATACATTGATTGGCGTATTATGAGAATTTCAACAGAAAAGCTTGAATGAGGGACACTGCTGAAAAGGTAAACATATTCCTTTATTAACAGAGATCTTACATAATATTCATAGCAATCACAATATTTTCAAGGGCCGGAAAAGTAACAAATATTTCAGTTTCCCTAAAATAATATTAAATACTATTAATTCTGAGTGAAAAACACAGGATTTGAAAAGGCAACAGACATTGAACTATATCCAAACTGTGCTTTTTGTTGGGGCTTTTAAGGGTACTCAGTATTATCACCTTTTCAGCAGTCTAGCCAACTGATTATCTATCTATGGCAAAAACTCTTCCCCCCGATCTTTTACTACATTGGGGCAATTAACTTCAGGTAAGTACTGATGTATTTTTAAACCAAAATAGCACTGTGAATAAATAATCTTGAAGTCATTCTCCTGTGATTTGGTCATAACAAGGACAACGATACCCTGTAAGACAGTCATATTTAATGAGATCTTTTGTTCTTTCATGTAAGATCATATAACCAATAGTTTTGTTATTTATTCTTGTTTAACTGAGGAATGTTGGAATGCTTATCTACTTTTTGCAATGATGGAAGGGGAAGGAGAGGGTGAGGTGTGTGTGTGTGTGTGTGTGTGTGTGGGGGGGGGGTAATTGAAGTAAAATTAATTTGGATGATTGGAACACTGAGGTGCTTTATTAATTGGAATAAGTCCACCAAATGGACAAAGCATTATACTGGGCACTGTTATAGGGTGGGAAGCTGCTCAATAGTTAATTATGCTTGCACCTGAGCTCATATCATCTGTAGTTAGATTTTATAAGAATAAATTTGAACACAATTTGTTAACATAATGCACCATGTATGAAATTTACATTTTTTTGAATTTTTATTTCTCCAGAAGAGATAATGACATTGCAATAAAGTAATTGTCTCTAAGTGGTGTACAAGATATATCCAATTTATTAAAATGTAACAATGTAGCTTTATTACATATATATTTGGTAACATGTTTCTATTATGTGTTAAAGGAATGCCATTTACTCATTCATCATTATTCAACCACAAATAATGAAAATAAAAATGTATATTTTTCTTTTATTCTCTAAGTTTTATAACCTTTACAAAGTATTAAACAGTACATGCAAAAGAAAGTCACTAATATTGGTTTTCCCATTGGTAAATTCTGCGATTTAAGAAACTTTCTTTTATTAAAGATTGGTATTGCAAATAATATCTTTCATAACTATATGTAGACCTGTTAAATTTTTTTTATTAAAACAGGAGTTTGCCCTGTTTTTTTTCCCAATCATTCTTTGAGATATTAAACTGCATAAGCAGCAGCTGTAGGAAATAGAGGAAGGGATTTTCAAAGGGATTTGGTCTCCCTGTCTCACTGCCTATAGTGATCATATTATCATACCTATCACACATAACAAAGCTCTAAATCTGGAATTCAGATAAACTAGTCGGATCTTTGAAATACAAAAATCCAAACATATGCTGTTACATTACTTGTCAGCGCTAGCTTCTTTAACATGGATTTTGTAAAATAGGAGATAGGTTGATCATCAGACTTTGTACACAACACACATTAAATAAAAATTATTATCTCAGTATGTTGACACACACTAAAATTAAGGTGGGCGTGGGGCACCACTGTTATTTTTTTTACCCTCAGTTATATAAAACAAGCACTCCACAAACTAGAAAATCAAATGATCATCATAATACAAAAAGGTTAATGAGCGCGAGGTTAGAGGCTTGTTATAAAATGAGTAATGAAGACTGCAGCGCTGGTGTGGAGATATTACCTATGTACTTTTCTATTGCTGAAGCTACTGCTCATTACGAAGGGCTTTGTTTAACATGGTAAGTGATTAACAAAAAGTTCACTTTAAATAGCTTTCCATTTCTGAGGAAAACAAAATAGATGTGAGACAGATTGTTTGGTGGGAGGAAAGGGAGTACTGATAACACTGGCAACATCTCCTATTACTTTACTATTTTTATTTTTAAGGGGCATTGAAGCTAAAAATCAGCTAATAAATGTTTTCTATTGCTATTCTTGTGATAAAACTGATTTGCTATAAACTACTTTATATCCTTGTAAATAGTTTATGTTGCAGTATAAAGTTACTGTAACACTGCCTTCTACTGGACATCTCTCATTTATTACTTGAGAACATGTATTTTATTACATGTTGGAGTTTTCTAGGCTGAATCCAGTATTGAGATGCATACAATAAAAGAAGGAAACACATTGCCATTCTTGTCTGTGTAATAAAACAGAAACTCTATCAATGATTACTGCTATAAAAATTGTTACATTACAACATTTACTTTTTTAGATCTAATATTTTCAATTAATGTTTTTTGTATGTAATATAATGATACTTAATCAGCTACAGTACTTACATGGATTCAATACGTATATAGCTAAAAACCCTACATATTTCAGTGTGCTCAGGAAAAAAATATATAGAAAAGAGTCATTTTTGTGACTTCATAAAAATTACTTGATAGGATTTATCATACTATTTATAGTTTATGAAAAATAATAAAAAAAAAAGGTTGCACCATATTACAAAGTTTATTTAAAAACATAATAATTTGTTAGTATTATTGCTATTAATACTGCTATTATTACTACAGGTGTTTTTATAGTGTTAGTATATTACATAGCACTTTATAATTTAAAGCAAATATTGGAAATAAAACTGGGTAATAAAAAACATAATTGAAGGTACAGTACAGAAACATTAAAAAAGATTATTTCAAAAACATTTTTTGAATGTACAATTGAACTGTTTTGCTAGACACTAGACAAAATATTTTAGTGAACATTAGATTTATCTTTTAAGTTCTATATTTTGGTAAGGCATGCTTCTATACTGCCCGTAGCAGAATTAATTAGTGATTGCATTCAGTAGCGTGGGAAAAATTATTTCACTTTGTTTTTCCTCTACAAGTCAAACTTTAGATACATAGCCTAAGGCAAAATTTTAAAGCACCCCTATCATGAAAGAATTGAAAATAAGCACTTGCTAGCATACACAATGAAATAATAAAAAAATACAATGGTTTGAAAAATGAAACCATAATTCCCCAGTAGACTTCTACTGAAAATGTTTAGTATGTACATAATAATGAAGCTATAAGACATTGTTTTATGTGAGCGCATGTTTTATAACAAAAAACATTATAATATTTATTTTCTTTGTATAACATTATGACATATTAAAAAGAAGAAAAACACATTTATTTTCTACTGTTGTCAACACAAAAACACTTTAAAATCAACATCAATAGATATATATTTTACTTAAAAAAAACTCTCATATATCTAAATATATATTTTTAGATTTAAGACAATTAAAGATATATCTAATATCGTGGCTTATAAATAATATAATATTTCTTCAACAAAAACTCACTTCTCATTGTACATAATGCTAATAATACATAGTAAATACATAAAAAACCTGAAGTGCACTTTTGTATGCCTTTTATTGCTTTTGTGTACCATAAAATTATTGGGTGCCATAAAGCTATACACAATGTATATACAACTAATACACTCTTTCTCTTGCTTAGCTAAGTCACAGTATTTAATAATTGAAATAAAATAAGGGCATAGATTGTTTTGGTCTGTCTTCATTAATTGGAACAACTTTACAAATGTACAGCTATTTGCTATGTTTTCCATTTTAGGTTTTAATATGATTTATGCTTTAAGCTAATATGTGCATAAGATACCATCAAGACTGTCCTAATTTCAAAATGGTACTTCAGTGCATTACTCTGAATTGTGAAACATCACTATAACATTTTCAATAGTATTTAGTTGACCAGAATAAAAATATATTATTGCAAATGATTAAGTTACTTAAATATAAGTTTTGCTTCTGAGGGGGTTATAAACTTTAATGTGATTTCCAAAATTGTGTCCAATTGCTAACAAAATTATTTACTCAAATACATGATTTTTTTCCTGTTTCTTTAAATGCTACCATTATTATGGAAAACACATTAAATATCTATCTATCTATCTATCTATCTATCTATCTATCTATCTATCTATCTATCTATCTATCTATCTATCGATA
>WWET01000278.1:383247-401135 GCA_011038615.1 Limnodynastes dumerilii
CGGCGAGCGAAAAATACGCTAACGATACGCCCGCTATTCGCTCATGACGCGCGGGCGACCGGAACCTGTCATACTGGGCATGCGCATTGCGAATTTTTTGCCGAAAATTCGCTTACGATGAGCGTACGCTCGCTTGCGAGCGTTGCTCTGGATCAGGCCCAATGGCCCGTGTTCAGAGTACCGGACGTATTTACAAAATTTACATAAGAAAAAGATACTACGCATGCGTAATAGTAAAAATCGCTAAACACCGGACGTATATGTTATACTTCCGGTACTCTGAATACGGGCCAATATAAACAAAGAGACATTCTTCCATGCAAATAAATGTACCAATTTTAATTCTTTTTTGATTTTTATACATTACAGGCATAATTAGTTATTTAAAAAAAAAAACAAAACCTGGCATTGGATTTTTCCACTATGTCACTGGTTATCTGGAATTACACAGGTGCTGCATGTTTGCATGGGGAAGTTGTACCAACTTTGCTATATCTAATTACTTTAGAATCGGATATGTCATAAGGAGGTTTTTCCTTTTCAATAAAATCCCTCAAAGTATTCTGATATTCTTTTTGAGCAAAGTAATAATAATAAACTGGCGTTGGATCAGCTCTAATGCACTTTTTCTCTGAAAAGTTTTGCCTTTACACCCCAATGAATATAAAAAACATCAGCTGTGGCATTTTCAGTCATCTTAAGTTTCACATTGCTTTTTAGTTGGTGGTTTTATGAGCAGTTGCTTTACAATAATAAATATTGTTGCTCAATATGACCGATCCTTTGTACAATTGGCACTGCAGTCATAGTGCTTTCAGCCCATGTGCAGATATGCAGACAGTAGTTTCCAACTGAGACAGAATTTTATTGCCTTGCATTTTTATGGGTTGAATGATGTTTACATTAAATGCTTGCTGTGATACACTTCTTTTGGATGACTGAATCTATTTAAAGATGTTTGGCAGACTTGTTTCACGGTAGATTGTATTTAATTTTGAAATCAACATATGTCTCCACTGAAAAATTATATCATAATACATCTGTGCAACTGGCCATTCAAGGATACCCTATGCAAGTAGCATCTTATACACAAAGCCAAGAGATCTGTATTAGATATAATAACTAATTCTGTAATTCATCATAATGGACTGGATCCAGACTTTCATTGGCTCTGCTTTTAGGGATCCCCATTGGATCCAAACTTCTGTGTGAGTGAGGGAAAAGCCAATCCAATCACTTCCACAGCCTTCAGAGCCATGATCCCTATCTTAATATTTCTCATCTATTTTTAAAGTCTGGATTTAAAGTCTAGATAGGGTGGCGGAAAAAGCCCCCTTTTGGAAAGTGATACATTTTTCCTTGATGGACCTGCTGGATCTTCTGGATCCAGAATTCTGTCCTGGTTAAAAATCTGATGGTGGCAGAGTGAAGTGCTTCTGCACTGTGGGAGGTAGTGGCATGCTAATAGTACAGTGAGGGCCAGATGCAGCCCTTACATACTATCCAGACCCATCCACTGCCTCCTCGTTAAATGGAAATTTTAAGGTAGGAGTCACCTGGTTGTAATCCTTATAAGTGAGTGGTCTCCCATCACCCATATGAATATCTGGAAGCAGCAGGGATCCAGCATCAGACCTCTGCTACCACTGCTGCTGATATGCAGTGGTAGCAAAGGTCTAAATCCAAGCCATTATTATTTTTATTATTATTATTATTATTATTATCCTGACAAACACACCGTTAAGCAGTTGCCCTTTAGCAGTTAAATAACTGCAATTTCTCTGCAGCTGCAATCTCCTGTCAACATTTGGGATATTGTTTTTCTTAATATGTACGTATTTTAAGTTTAAAGGGATATAAAAAATAGGATGAGAAAAGATCTTACCCGCCAAAAGATTTGAAAGACTTCAGCATTGGCATATTCTATACTGAGTCTGTGGGGTCCAACCAGCTGCCAGGGCTTAGGGTTTTAAATGCAGAGGCAAACCTCTCCTTACTACGCTTGTCAGCACATAGCCATCATGTAGTGAATTAAATAAACACTGCTAAATTCAGGTGTGAATCAGAATGCATACCCTCCAACTGTACCTATTTAGCAGGTACAGTGACGTTTTTTAATGGTCTGTACCGGATTCTGACCCAGCAGTTCCCTACCCCAAATACTCACCTTCCAGACCTGCAGCATCTGATTACTCTAGCAGAGCTGCGGGGACAGACTCCTACAGCTCTGCTATAGTGACAAGACTCCTGTGAGTTCTTAGCTGATTTGATAAGGTGTAAAATGAAATTTAACACGTTAGCATACATGCAAATAAGAGCAACTTTAAACCACGCCCTTCTTGGGACAAGCCACACCCCCTTCATGGACACATCCCCAGGTGTACCGATTTTCCATAAAAAAATGTTGGAGGGTATGAGAATGTGACAATAAGTGGCCAAATAAGTAGGAGCCGTACTGCTGAAATGCCAGCAGAAAGAAGAATAAAGGGCCCACAGAACAAAAGTTATTGTAAGCAGCTCAGTATATGCTGCATGTCCAGATTAAGACAGTTCAGCTTCCAGCAGTAAAATGATGGCACTTGAAAGCACCAAGCATGACCATTAAACCTGAGGGTGTCTTGTTATTTTTGAAGTTAGGCCCTCGTGTTGGTTATGGCACTAAGTCCTGGTACTTTGAAGGGTGCTAGGCCCTTGAGTAGTTAAATTATACTAAGTTTCTGCGGGGAATCAGTATCTTAAGATACCTGCCTGTGACATAGATAGTCAGAATGAGTAGTACAAGAGTAAGGCTGTTTAATTTCCTTCTGCAGGTGATGCAACTGAGCCATCACTGTGCATCCCTGGAGATTACCAGAACAGGCCCTGCAAATGTTGTTGGAATGGCCCGGGCCCAAAACAATTATCTGCCGTTATGACAGGAAGATTTGCTTCCAGTGCATTAAAGAATAATTCTATTAATGGAACCTTAAATGTCATTTAAAGATAGAGCTTAACTCTAAAATCTGAACATCAGAAAATCACAAGTCAGTCCTAAACTGTGGAATATCACAATCAAACAGCAATTACAATCAGATTTCAGAAACAGACGGAAATGTATTATAGTTATATAATTATATGTATTAAATGTATTATAGTTATATTCTTTAGGTAATTATGGTAATAAACTGATTTTGCCCCCCCAATGTAAATCTAGACCACTGTCTCATGCAACTTGTCATTGTCAATTCCTCTTCTTGCAGTTTTTCCTGCTTCCAATAGCTACATCAGTCACTGTGTTAGCAGTCGGTTCTCAATTATACTAAGGGGGGAAAAAAAGTATTTTTCAAAGCATACTCCATTATACAAAGAATGCAAACAAAAACACAGAAGGAATCAAACCAAATGCAGATCTGTGAAAAGCTTTTCTTTTTTTTCTCAAGCAGCAGTTGCTTGAGACCTGTGTTTCTTTGAGAAACAGCCCTTGCATCTGTTTGCATTCTTCAAATTGTGATGTGCCGGTGACCTGGATATTGTTCCACATTAAAGAATTCTTTGCCAGAGCATAAAAAACGAATTGTTCTTTCTTGTCCTAAAATATTTTTAGTCTTCTAAAGATATATGACCATGCATTTCAGAATCCAGTAGATTTATACGAATAATAAAAGAAGAATCTGGAGCGAATGGATATGTGTTTAGGAAGGACAGACCTGCCACGCTGTTCAGAATGTAATTCTGATTACAAATGCATATGTGAAACTCTACATACTATAATAAAGAATGTAAAATCATGTAAATAAACAGGAAATCCAGCATGAACCACATTGTGTAATGTTATGAGATTATCTTTGTGATGTCTTTAATGATGTTATATTTTATGCCATTTACTTTACCTGCTTGTACCTTCCTTTGCTATTGTGATCTGTTGCAAAATATACAGGACTTGTAATCCACCTTGTAATCTGTTGTGATCTATGAATCTTGGTGTAGATTTAACCTTTTCAGTTTGCCAATTTTCAGCAATAATATGTATTATAAAAGGTATTATTTTTGCTTAATTTCTTAAAAAAATATTGTTTAGCTAATATTCAAGGGTTAATATTGAGGGATCATTAAACTATTGAAAGTTTAAAACCATATAATTTAAAAGAAAAGGCGAGCTATTGTTCCCAGTGGAACTTGAGGGTTCCTTAAATACCAGGAGTTAAAGAAGACAACACAATACAATTCTTAATCAACTATAATATTTAGCATTGTATAATGTTAGTATCACATACCCTCTGCTCCCACCAAGCTTCCTTATCAGGATGTCTTGGTCTTGAATGTCTGGTTCTACACAATATTAATAACACATTCGGATTAAAGTAGATAAAAAACGGAGAACAGCAGCCATTTTAGGCTGCTCGGACACAGCTACAAAAGAACTTTAGAAGCGAATAACAAACAATGCATATCCTATTCATTTATCAGCTGATTGTCAAATGAAGACTGACTGTTTTTTACACTGGCCTGAAATTACTGGTGTTTAAAACTGGTGATACACCAAAGTGATTATTGGCCCGATCATCATTATCGTGGATTGGATGAAAAATTGCTTTAGTGTGAATATTTGGAATATTTCCATAAATCCCCAATAATCGTCCTAGAGAGGCCATGGTCAAATAATCGTGTTGTTCAGGATCCTGACTGATATAATATCACAGAGTGTGTGCGCATTATACATAATCATTCTATTTTGTCAGATTTTTTGTGATCCTGTGAAAGTCTGCGAGGATGTGAATATGTAAATCTACAATCCCTGTGACTATAAACAGACTTGATTATATCTGATTCTTCATCCGGCATCACTGCTATGTCAGTGCAGACATAATAGAGCCCCAATTGTAGTGCCAAATAATTATCAGGGGCAGATCAAGGAGAAGCATCTTAATACAGTGCGTATACATGCTAAAAATTAATGGGCAAACTTGTTGGAGAGTGACGACACCTGTAAGAGCATTCAATAATCATTGTGTGTATCTTTTCATTCCTGAACCCATTCAGTCATTACATTAGAAGGCCAATACAATTTAAGTTGAAATTTTTAGTTTTTCCAAATCAGTTAAAAGTCGGTTTTCTGTTTTATAATAAAACCACAAGTTCAAGGTGACCTTAGCTCAAGTTACAACTTATTTATTTATTTATCTTTTCATTTTAAACTGTTTTTTATTTTACCATTGACAGCAGTGGAGAAGAGGCAACTATGGCTTTGGGTTTTGACTTATAACAGTAATGCAGAATGCTGTAACAGTGCAATTTAACAGCTACTGCCAGACAATGAGAGGGTCATGGTAGCACAAGGCTCATTAATGTGCATGGGGAGCAAATACTAGCCCATATAGTCTGATCCCACAGAAAAGCAGCTATAGCACACAAGGCATCACAATTTGCTGTGTATGAAGTTGCATAGCTGCAGAAAGTCAGAGTACCCAAGTTGACCACTGTCCACTGCCAAAAGAGTCCACTATGAGCACCTAAGAGTCAAAAATGGACCATGGAGCAAGGGAATAAGGTAGTCTGATCATATGAAGCAGGTTACATCATATGGGAAGCCATGTGTATGTTGTTTACCTGGGAAAGATATGGCACTAGATTTCACTATGGGAAGAAGGCAAGACAATGGAGGCAGTGTTATGCTCTGGGTAATGTATTGCTGGGAAACACTGGGATCTGGCATTCATATTAGATACCACAGGACACCTTCAGAGGTCTTGTGGAACCCATGCCTCAATGGGTCAGAGCTGTTTTGAAAGCACAAGGGGGAACTACACAATATTAGGCAGATGGTTTTAATTTCTATACAGTGTATTCAGTGTATTTATTGCCAATTTTCATGTTCATGCATATGTATTGCCATTATAACCTATTTCAAGAGTCAACTGGAACCCCAAACTGATGTATAGGTCCCAACCAATGTTATAACTGAGATTGATTATTGGGTGGCATTTGATGGGCGTTATGCCCTTTTTAAAACTGGATGCAATGGAAGAAGAACAATATCCCAATAATATCCCAATAATTGCCATTCCAGATTAATTCAAGATGTCAACATTTGATTCAGTCATAAAGTCACAGAGTTACCTTTGTTATATTCAGAAAAGAAAAGGGTCTATTGTCTTTGCATGAAGTAATGTAGGGAATTTTTTGCTGAAATATTTTGGAATCTTACAAAAAAAACATCCATACTTGATCATCTGGTATGCAAGATAAAGTTTCTTTGAATTTAATGACACCATTTTCACATGTCTTTTTATCACCTGCAGATATATATTTTACAAGTAAATAATACCAAATCTCCTGATGATGGGTGTCATATATCTGTCAGTATCAGCAGAACTGTCTATTCAAATGTAAAATTAAGCCCTGTCATCCAGATGTTTTACAACTGTGCCACCATAGCACATTTTTATGTCTCAATATATACATGGGTATATACAGTAGGAAATATTGGGAAAAGCTGGAATCTTTAAGGTTAATGGCATAAAAGTGCAGGTCATGTCTATGTCAATAATATATCTAAATGTCAGAAAATGCTGACAAATAATGTATCCCTAGGCTAAACAGCACTGCTCATAACAAACCTACAACTGAAGTTCTTAATTATAATATCATAATACATCAATACTGTAAAATAAGTTTACTCACATTTCATGAATTTAACAGAACTTGAACTTTTCAAAGTTATCACTTTTCTAATTTGACATTTTAAAGATTATGTTTGACAGAGGGGTAATTAATAGCATCCCCATGCTTTAAAGTTGAGCTTTAAATTGTATATCACATAATTGTGTTTAAAGCTTTTCACGACTGTTTAGCTCAGTGGGAATAACAGCTGTGTCCTATATACATCTTCTCTGTGCAGCAAAGCTAATCTTTCACCTGAGAGCTTAGTATAGCATAACTGAAAGGAAACTGTTGCTGATTTGTCTTACATTATGCATGACACCTACCACCAATGTCAGGCAGAGTCTATGCAAACTCAAATTGCATAATTTAAGGTTTATAGTTGCAGTAACTGTAAGCAAGTTTATTGCACTGACAAAATTTAAAAAGCATTAATAAATAAATAGATGCTATAGCACTTTGACAATAAGTTTTATAGTGAAAAAAAAAAAAAAGATTGAAACTATATATATTATAAGGTCTATTTATCAAAGACGGAACATAATTTTTGACTAAAGCTATGGCATATGTGCTGCACTGAGAAATAACAAAGGACCGGATCCTGATTTAATAGCTCCATGCGAGTTGATCTCTGGCTGCGGAGGTCCACTATTTGTTCACTGTATGATTCTAATTACCATAAGTATGAGGGGAGAACACCACTTAAAATGGGGCCAGTGAGTAAATGAGAATTGCATGTAAGGGGCAGACAAACCCTTACAGTACAATTTAAGTACCTCCCCCTCCCACCATGCAGATGCCTTAAGCATGCCGCCGGTGGGAGTCCCCTGCACAATGGCTGTCTATGAGAAGTAGAAACAGCTGAAAGTTCTGTTTCGGCTGTGTCTATTACGAATAGGCAGCCATTTTAGATTTTTTTTCTGAATGGTAAGTATGCCTATTGCCATACGCCACTTGCCAACGACACCACCGGAGAGGTAAGTAACCTCACCAGAGACTTTTTGGGTTAGGGGGAGGGTTATGGTTAGGCTATGGGAAAGCGAGGGTTAGGATTAGGGTCAGGGTCAGAGTCAGGTTGCAGGGAAGGGAGGATTAGGGTCAGGCTGCATGGAAGTGAGAGTTAGTGGCTAGGAAAGAACCGCCCTATTGAAATAGGGCTGTTCTCGATGGGTACCCACACCCCATGCCACCCTGCCAACAGAACAACAATCAGATGTCAGAGGTACCAGATCCGTGTTGTAAGTCGTCAGTGTCCGTATGCACACAGGAAGATTGTGGCTGTTTTCTGCATGCAGCATGCAGCCACTACAATTAAATCTGGATCAGGAGATGAGGAGAAATAAAATGATTATTTTAATGGGAAGCAGTATCAATCTTCCATGTAGACACTCTCACTCTAAATGTACTAAATCAGACATTAGTCTTACATTTCATTCTTTTATCATTTATTATTTGTCTTGTTTAGTTGTGTAAACAATATCCATCCGGTAGGGTGCCTTTAAAACATAACTGAGACACAAAAAGTGCACTGACCTGAGAAACTGCTGTAATAATCCAACTAAATACCATTCTAAAGCTACAAAAGTAGCTTGCATGGTATCCAGAGGCGGAACTAGCCACACGTTGTGGGCCCAGGTGCAAAAAGCGGCGATGACGGCTGTGGGTCCTTGTATCAGCATGGGCCCCGATGCCGCTGCACCAGTGGTACTTCTGCCCCTGATGGTATCCATAGTGTGGGTTGCCACTGAGATCGACTTTTTTTTCCGAAAAAGACGTTTTCAAAACCAAATAAGCAAAGATAGAGCTCGTCAAAAACTTCCTACCTTGCTGACAGGTAAGCGTCGCTCTCTATTTCCCTAACCTCAAACCTTATTCTAATTCTTACCCTTACCCTCCCCTTCTATTATCCTAACCCTAAGAATCCCCTTCTATTACTCTAAAAAAAAAACTCCCTTTCCTACAGCCTAATCCTAAATCTCCCCTTCTCAGATTCATACCCTACACGCAGCCTAATCCTTAGTCTCCCTTCCCTGCAACCTAACCCTAAGACTCCCTTTCCCGCAGCCTACCCTTTAGTCTCCCCTTCTAGGCTCCCCACAGCCTAACCCTAAAGCTAGCCTACTAAAATATATCCCCTCCCCTGCACTAACCTGTCCGGTCATTGGGGCGTCTGGAACTGTTGGGTCCAGTGGTGGGTCTGTGGTGGGATTTTCGCAATGGGGGCATATTCTACCTGTTGGCAGTGTGTGTGTGTGTGTGTATAAAATGCGGTGCATATAACCTCCATAGTAGAATATAATTAACATGTTATACAATAGGGTACTGATTTTAGATTTTTTTTCAATACTGCAGCTAATCAGGGATGCATGCAGGGCTGGTTCACACCTTCCACAGATGCCTACAGTGAAAAGTGTGTGTGCATTGACACCAGACAATCCCAGTCTTTGTAATCACTGAAATATTGTGCATGCACAGACAGGTACACCACAGGCTGCTCTTTGAGATCAATAGTAGTCATTGCGGTGGACATTACCCACCCCAGCATGACAGCACAGGTATGGTGGGGGGAGATATACTTAGGCTGAGTTATTGTGTGTTGCTGATTTTTCATGAATTTTGTGACAAAACTCTTAAGTTCAATCATGGCCACACGTTACACACACGCACGCACGCATGCACGCACACACACACACACATATACACACACACACATACACACATATGCACACACACATACACACACATACACACATATACACACACACACACACACATATACACACACACACCATCCTGTGCTTATCCTAATAGGATTGGCCAGATCATTCAGGAATTTTGAACAATGTGAATTATGAAGTTATAGAGCTAAAGCCATTATTGATAATTTTTTTTGGCATTCCAATCGATCCATGCTAAATTGGTTGATTATCATATAGCTTTATGGCAGGTCCTTTCCCTATTCAATTATGCAACTTGTGTCAATAGATTCCCTAAGATTTGAAACTGCTAATGCTTGGGATGCTTTTACCTGTAAAAGCTGAGTGCAGGAAAGTTGCTGTTAGTTGGTCAACGTAACAAGAATATAGCTTGAATAGCATTTATTATGACTTTGGTCATTGCAAATTACTTGTCTGTCTATCTATCTATCTATCTATCTATCTATCTATCTATCTATCTATCTATCTATCTATCTATCTATCTATCATCTATTTCTTTATCATATATCTATCTATTTCATATCTATGTATCTATCTATGTATCTATGTATGTATCTATAATAATAATAATAATAATAATAATAATAATTTCTAAGAGGGTTTTTTACTGGCACTCTTCTGCACAATCATACATTTCCTTTCCCAGGTAAACTGTGCTGCTTTCACTATCAGACATATTAAAAAAAAATTCTACTTTTGTTAGATATACAGGAGCACGTCTAAGCATGTAAAAACTGATCGCACAAAAGGGCATTCACAAACCATCTAATCTATAATTACATGCTGTCACTGATATCCTAGATCTTTTTATGAAGGAGTTTTTGATGATAAAATGAGTCCATGTAAGCATTAAATGTTGTGGCAACAAAACAACAGAACACATGACATAAAAGTCACTTTGGCAGTATTCTGAGAACATATCTAAACTAAGGAACATACTGTATAAAGAACTATAGAGCAATATAAACTGTTATTAACATGAATGTGGTGTAGATAAAAGTAAAATAATAGTAATAGTAAGTGTATAAGTTGATAGTAAAACTGTTTTGCACTTAAAATATATGGACTGTATTCATAGTTAAGAAGCTGCTGCTATTTGCGTGCATATTTTTAAGAACGGATAAACAGCACATGCATAGTACCCTTATTTACACAATCTTTGTAGAATTTAGGAACAAAGGACCTGATTCACACTTAAGAAAGAATTTGGGAACATTCCTAAATTTACGCACAGCAAAGATAAGTAAGAATGATTCGCAGATGCTAAAGAAAAATGCTAACTACACCCCTAGCTTCTTAGGAGCTAAGAACGTTCTTTTCTCCAGGTGCGTATATTTAGGAACAGCTCTGTTTCCCAACTGAGAATCGTGTATATATTTAGGATCTTTAATATCCTCATGATTCACAGCTAAGCAAAGAAACACATTAATTGATTCTTTTAAGAAGCAGATTGATTTTCTTTCTTTGTTTTATAATTAATACAAGTATCCCCAAAAAAATAAAAAAATGGCAATATGCTAAATTTTTTTATATTATTAAAATCATAAATACTTATTGAAGGATTAAGAAAGAACCATTCAGCTTTCAATGCTCTTATAACATAAATATCAAAATAATAAATATCTACATAAATTAGAGCTAAACAAAATTTGTATCTCAAGGTCTTACATAAACAATATAAACATGCTAAAAGGTAAATAAAAAAACCTGTTTAAAAAATGTTTACAACAAAAAATGAAATCATGCTAAAAAATTAGAAATTTCCAAATTTAAAGACAAACACAAAATGGTGACATAACAGCAGTTTTAAAAGATATGCCTTTAATTGTTTAAATTAAAGTGAACACATGCATTCATTATATTATATACATGTGCTGAACAAACATAAAAGCATGAGGCTTTGCCTCTCTGTTAACCATGCAGATGTCAACCTAAGAATGGTAGGGGGCATTCTTATCTTTTCCTTTGCCTATGTTACTTTTTGCAAGCCCTTCTTAAATGTGAATCATTCTTAGCCCGAATGCTGCTCATTTACATTAAGAATCTTGCCCCTCCAGCCATGCATGTGGAAGTCAGAACATTCCCAAGCATAAATCATTCCTAAGTAGCCGTTCTTATCTGTGAATCATTCTTACATGGTTTCAGTGCGGAGTTCTGAGCATGCTCAGTTTAAGTGTTCTTAAATATATGCAATGAAATCCTGTCCTTACTTAGTTGTTAATCAGGCCAAAGATCCATTGAGAGCCATTATTAACCCAGCTCTTGATGAAATAAGTAAGAAGGGGCATGCCAGGCCAAGTTAAGAAGGAAGTAAAGAAAAGTGGATGGGTGGAGGTATTTAAATGGGGCAGACAGGGTGTGGTTTGCTAAGTACGTGTGTACTTTAGCACCTTAAGAACAAATATACGCACGGAACGATAAGGCTGCCTATAGCCTTCTTAAGTCAGTTAAGAACATGAAAAATGAGGGCGTGTCATGGGAGTTGCCTTGCAACTTAGGTGCATATAATTACAAACTTATCTCCTTCTTAACTCTGAATATAATCCCATGTTATTGCTCTCTGAAATATACCAATCAATATCAGCCAATTTTTTGTAATTCCAAAAATAGTCCAATTTTCTTGTTAGGTTTAATGAGCATAGTCTGCTTTGTACTAATAAACTCAGTTAAAAAAAACTTCATTTTATATGGTTTAATTATTATATCATATTCTAACAATGTCTATTTGAGTAATAGGGCAGAGCGGCACACACAGCTGTGCATGTATTGATTAACTATAATGGATGCACACTCATTATATATACAGTATTAAGCCTCCTTTGATTAAAAAAAATATCAATAACAAAATGATGCAGATGTACCAAAGCTATTTTGAGTTTAACACTTAAAACAATGTAATACTTCTACAAATAAGAAAAAATAATATAGATTTTTTTATCACATTACTAAAATAGAATTTATTTATGAAAGTAGAAATGTTAAATAAATAAAACAATAATAAATACAAAAATTTGTATTTATTATACAATTTATTTATACAATATTATGCAATATTAATTATATTTGTAAAGAAGGGATCACTGTTCGTATTTCCTTTCTTAAGAAGGAAAATAGGAATGGTTAGATAAGTAAGCCCAATCACACTTTTAAGTGCCATAGGGTTCCTAAAAACGTGGGCGGGTTGGGGGGCAGGTCAGATAAATTATCGTATTCTGATCTGTGACTATGCTCCATAGTCTTTGGGAAACTTTTCAGATCCTTTAAAAATAAAAAGCTCAGAGCAGTGTTCATGGCCATGTGAGCGGCACTGATAGACTGTTGAAAATGAGTGACTGCCAGGACATTCTGAGACATATAGTTCAACAACTTGAAAAACAAAAAAACTTCAGATGCGTTGTAAGTTCCTCTGCTAGTTCCCCAAGTAGTCACTGCTTCTATTCTTCATCGTGTTCTCAATAAACAAAACAGATGTCAGTGCAGCTCAATAATGACAGCATGAAAACTAAAGAATAACAGAGACATCCCCACCCACACAAATGCACTGTGCATTCGTGTTGTAAGATATATATATATATATACATATATTTTTTCATTGTGTGCTTGTGTAAAAAAGTAGAATTAGTAATAACATTCTAATATCTGTTAATACAGATCATACAGTCTGAGGGTAGCATAGAAGCTGATAATGTAAATGTAGAAATCTGGTCCCGCCTCCTCCTCCCTCTCTTTCGTCCATGCTCTATAGGAAAAGGTACAACTCTAGCCAGGATTGCCGAGATCAGTGTGACCATAGTGTCACAAGTTTCCTACATTTACTGTACTCTTTATTTTGAAAAGGAACCATAAACCAGCATTGCTTTCAATCACTTCTCTGAGAATGAGTTTATGATTGATTTGATATAGGAGTGAATCTTTGTTTTTTGGTAGTCAAAGGCATAGTTGCCAACCCTCCCTGAATATCAGGGAGACTCCCTGAAATGTGGGTGATCTCCCTGACTCCCTGAAGTATTTGACAATCTCCCTGATATTGATTTAATTCCAGAAGGCATTGCTGTATGATGACAGAATGTAGATATTGTGTCCAATTTCCCTGCATTGAGGCCTATGGAGGCAGCCATTTTTATGGAGGACAGGATGTAATCAAAGACTGGTAGTTATCTTTAATCTTTTTAGTAAAGAAGTATTTATTCACTGATAATTTAAAACTGAATAAATACTTTGGAGTAATTTTTATTGAGAAATAGTTTTCCTGGCAGTTCTAGACACACCCTTGGGTGGAGCTATCCAGAGGACACACCCCTTTAGTATAAGACACACCCCTTTGGTAGTACAGGACACACCCCTTCGGTTTTAGTGCTATCACAATCTCCCTGATATTCCTTTGCAAAAGTTGGCAACCATGGTCAAAGGCCGCAGGTCAAGTTCTGTATTGACATGTAAATGATGGTACATTATATAGTCATATTCCTACAGAGTCAGTAGCATAAGCACACGTTGTGGTACACAATGTATTGCCAAATTTACCATTGTGGTCACTCACACTGAGACCAGGAAAACCAGCAACTACACATAGGTCAGTGGAACATGTTTTCTATACTTCCACCCATCAACTTATTAACTGTAGCACCAGTGAAAGTGTGTCTCATTTATATTTTTCAATTACAGGTTTCCCAAAAATTTTTCCACATTTTAATTACACTATTGAGAGCAATATACAGAGAAAACTTTAAAGAAATGATGTGTTAATTAATTCACAGTTATTTTATTCAGGTTTTGTTGTATATTAATCTATCAGGAGGCTGCTGCAAGGTAAAAGGTGGTAATTTTTACTACACATTATAATTAGAATATTTTTGGCAGGCAGGAGCGGGTGCCTAGGGTCCCTTGATGTTTAAATCCAGCTCTTTATAAGGTACTCATGTGTGGGTCTGTTTATTATGGTCAGATCTGGGCTCAAATTATTAGCACAGTGAAAATCAGATCTGATTTCTGTTTATTTGTACAGAGCGGTCACATCTGTGATCTCATTATTAGTGGAGAGGTGTCAGCTCACTGGTCTGTATATTAGGGGAGAGGGGGCAGATCTGAAGTCTTTTATGAAAGGTGTGTGTGGGGGATCTAGATATGGGCCCTGATTCACATGTACCTAATGTACCTAAATATACGCATGCCGTGTGCATATCTTGGTGAATTGGGAAAACACAATCCAGATGTTACGCACAGAAAGCTGTTACATACAGAGATCAGCTCCTTGCCTAATGAGATCTGTAAGAAGGGGTGTGCCAGTACTAAACAAGTTTGAAGTTAAGAAAAATGGGTGGTGGGCATGGCCAGTGCTAGCATGTGTGGCACTCCCTGCAAAAACATACATTATTTCTTCATTTATCATAACATTGCTGTGCCCCCTTCATAACCACATTGCTGTGCCATGCTCATACTACTTTGCTGATACTGCTTGTGCCCCTTTATATAATCAGACTGCTTGTGCCCCTTTATATAATCACACTGCTTGTGCTCCCTTATATAATCACGCTGCTTGTGCCCCCTTATATAATCACACTGCTTGTGCCCCCTTATATAATCACACTGCTTGTGCCCCACTTTATAATCACACTGCTTGTGCCCCACTTTATAATCACACTGCTTGTCCCCACTTTATAATCACACTGCTTGTCACCCTTTTATAATCACACTGCTTTTCCCCACTTTATAATCACACTGCTTGTCACCCTTTTATAATCACACTGCTTGTCCCCACTTTATAATCACACTGCTTATGCCCCAATTTATAATCACACTGCTTGTCACCCTTTTATAATCACACTGCTTATGCCCCACTTTATAATCACACTGCTTGTGCCCCCTTTTATAATCACACTGCTTTTGCCCCACTTTATAATCACACTTCTTGTGTCCCCTTCTATAATAACACTGCTTGTCTCCCTTTTATAATCACATTGCTTGTGTCCCACTGCTTGTACATAAAATGAATATAATAATAATGATAATAATTATATATATATTCAGTTATTATATATATAACACTGACCACAACAAGGGCAAAAGCAAGCACTCACATACAAAAAGTAATAAGGAACTTTGGTGCCAGAGCTTAAAGATATGCATATTCAACCACTTAGCAGAAAGTCAAGCCAGCACTGAAAAATATAAAGAAACAATCCTTTAATGGTAATTTGTATAATCCAAACACATGCAATCATCAAATAGAGCAATTGGGCTGGATCCAGACTTAAGTCATATTGTATTTAATATATACTATGCTGTCCATCCCTACCCTGTATGTCTGTACTGTATTTTGTTGTATTTTGTACGGCACTGCGGACACATTGTGGCACCTTATAAATAAACAATAATAAGAATAATAATCTATATAAATAAAAGCCAAACTGCTCCTCACCGTCATACGTATGCGCAGTAGTGTCCACACAGTGACACTACAGTGCACGTGCATCGGTGTGGAGCAGGGAGGCTCACCCACCCTATACCCTTTCTGTACTGCCCTCACCCTGCACTATCATACAGTGTAGTCAGCTCCTAGTACCCGGCTCTTACCTTCTCCCTGTCTCTGCTCAGACTCCCACAGCGTTACCAGGAAGTGCCGCGCTGTCCAGAGATAACCACCGCTGATTTGCAACAGATGAAATATGATTCCCCTGCAATCAATGGTTTAGACTAGGAGTAACTAATTTCAAGCACTTACTTAGGTCTGGATCCAGCCCATTGTCACGAAATATATACATACAATTAGTATTGTCATCACAAAGCAACAATTGAAAAATGAAGAAAAATACCAAAAAAAGAAAAGAAAAAAATTGAAAAAGACAAAAAAGAGACCTATAGACCTTAGGGCACAGTGTGACCATAATAGATAGAATACTGTGCGCAAATGTCTGAGAATCAAAATGCAATTGGGGTCAGTACACTGTAAAATAATGCCAGTCCTCAAAAAAGAAAACTTTACAAATCTAGTTAAATTCAATTAACTAGAGTTAAACGCATTAATAGCAACCCTGCTACTGCTGACATACAAATGCAAGACATGCTGTCCAAATTTCATGACCGCGGATACAGCACCGCATGCCTGCGTAAAGCTAAAAATAAAATCGATAGGATAAATCGTGCAGACCTACTACAACATAAGTCGAAAGGACCATTAATCCAACAAATCCCATGGGTGTCACAATACACTCATTTGTCCTTTTTCGCTAAGCATTCTGCTAGAAGCTTATGGCCAATAATCTCCACGGATAAAACATTGAAGACTGTGAACAAATACACATTGTTACCCAGCTATACTCGGGGTCGCAATCTCCGTGATTTACTTTGCCATAATGATGTGCACAGCGTGCCTTCTACTTCTGTTCCCCACTTTATGTCACGCAAAAATGGGTGCTACAAATGTACAGGTTGTGTGTCTTGCACACAACTAGTGACTGGTGACACTTTTGTGCATCCGCTTACCCTGAAATCCTATTCGATTAGACAAGTGATTTCTTGTCACACTAAATTTGTCGTTTATATTATCATTTGCCCCTGTCATCTACTGTACGTAGGCAAAACAATTCGAAAAATTAAAGAACGCTTAGCGTTACATCGCTCTGCGATCAAATCAGCACTCAACGGCAAAATTTCGGAACAACCTGTGGCTAGACATTGGGCCACATTGAAACATACACTCAGTGACTTTAAGTGGACCGTCATTGAATTTGTCCCCCCATTGGTGAGGGGAGGAGATAGAGAGACATTACTTTTGAAAAAGGAATGTGCCTGGATATATAAACTCAAGACCGTGGCACCGTCTGGCCTTAATGAGTTATTACCATTATCTTGCTTTCTGTAAACGTATATTTAATTTCTGTTATTGGCTGCTTATTCCCTTTAGCTTTTAAGTTCCTTATCGATATATCATCATGCCTCCTGTTTTTTGTTTTTTGTTTTTATTTTCACTTTAAAGTTAAATTAATATATGTTTTGTTTATTGGCTTCCCCTGTTCCCCTAGGCAACCGATGACGAGTCGGGAGTCCTGACCTTTGCTCCCGTTGCCATGACGTGGTTTAGGATGCACCGACATGCGACTTCCGGCTCTGAGGCTGCTCGTGTGTGGATTTCCTTGGGGGTATGTACTTGCATTGTCTATTTCATTTTGCATATATATGGGTGACTGTGGTGGTGTTTAGTTGTTTTGTCTTTTGTATATGCCCTGATGATAACCGCTGCTCTTGCGGTTGAAACGTTGGAATTCATGTAAATTAAATGTTCACCGGATAGGTGTTTTTTCTACCTTTTTCAAGTCTCCTGAGTGACTTCATACCCCCCTTCTATATTTTGTATCATCTATTCTGAAGAGCACCTGGAGCAGTTGTTCGTTTCGATGGAGTGACGGTACTTTTTGAACTATATTATTATCGAGATTTGACTCATAGAGTTATATTCTTCATTTCACTGTGCACCCTCGTCTGCTTTATTCATTTCTTCACTCCATTTGAGCCTGATGACATAGACTTCTTTTT
>WWET01000278.1:401850-416318 GCA_011038615.1 Limnodynastes dumerilii
CTGATTAACAAGATTCTTTCATTACATCTTGGCCTCCATGAAATTGGTCATCTCCATAGACCTCAGTGGATGAAATTAGAATCAGGGAGATTCAGGGAGTCAGGGAGATCACCCAATCTTCAGGGAGTCTCCCTGATATTCAGGGAGAGTTGGCAACTATGCAATAATTGTACAGCAGGAGATGGGTTTTGTGGATACGCACTAATCAGTGGTCGTACAGACGGCTAATCTGTACATTTTAGTTTAGACAGGCTTATGGCAGCATAACTGCCATAAAGCCCGCACGAGAGAGAGGACAGTGACAGAGGGGGTTCATTCCCCTCCCTCATGCGTAATGCCAGACCCCCACATGTACGGAAGTGTATGGGGGTCTGGATCCGGTCTAATAATAATAATAAAGTTATAAGAATATATCTTTCAGTACTCTGAAAGCATTTGCCTAAATTTTTTTGTCACAATATTAGAATAAAAAGGTTATTTGTTATGAAATGTTAATTTAGAGTCATGCAAATTTTGACACCATTTTAATATTTTATATAAATTGCAATACATTTTTTTATTTTATATTATTATTTTATTTACAATAGAATTTGGTGGTTTATAATAAAATAAAGACTATTGCTTTAAAAGTATAAAAAATGAATGCAAACACCTACATATTAAGTGCTCAACCTGATCCAATGGATTCTGTTCAATGCAAGTTAGCATATATATTCCTAAAACGACACCTAATATTCCATGTTTCACATTCTGCATGCAGTGCAGAGTAACATGATAAAGAAGTCTATGTACTTCTTTATATGCATATTGCTGTATAATTACCAAGATTAAGGGGATCATTTTTGGAGCTCTATAATTTTGCAACCAAAATCACTTAAATAATTACCTTTTCTGACCAGTTTTATTGACTATGTAGTAGGATAAAAAGTAATCTTTTTTATTTTGAATGGCATAAAGCTTCCCCAAGACCGTTAACAGAGTGTTACATTTCCTATTTCACGAAGATTGTGGAAGCTTAAAGGAATAGATCAAATAAATGTATGAATTCATAAACACCGTGTAGAAATATTCCAAATCATTGTCAGTTGACTCTTACTTCCCCCTGCCAAAATATGTGGAAGCATGCATGGATTGTGCTAGATTAGTGAAAGGGGTTCTCACTCCTGAGGCATTAGCCAGGTATCCTAGCAACAGGATCATACCAGATTTGCCCAGGTTTCTATGGAGCTGTATGTAATATCCTGGACATAATCTGTCTTTTAATTTTCTTTGGATTGTAGTAATATTACAGATACATGTGTTCAGTTACAGATCTTTATTTAATAAGAAGAATGCCTTAGCAGGAGATTTGTACTATGTCAGAAGTGGGAAGCTAGCAATAAAGTTCCTTCAGGTTTAGCCCAGAAACATCCTTGTATCAATTTTCAGATTGACAGGGAAACTTAGAGCCTTCATTAAGAAGTATTTGGTAGTTCATGTCTTGATGCTGTTAAAATGAAAATGCTGCCATAATTCATAACAACGGCAACGTTATTTAATGTCAGATAGAATGCAAATTGCTAGTACAATTGAAATGTCATCTAAAACATGCCATCATATGCAAAACCACTTTATTAAAGTCACCTGAGCAACATCTTAAAATTTGGATTGCTTTAATCCCTCATCTGCTTTTTCTTTACCTTTGATCTTTTCTAGAGATGTTGAATTTACTTTCAAATAGAATTTGCATGTTATGACTGCCGACTGTCTGATACAATGTGGAATAATAATAAGCAGCTTCCTTTTGTCTCATCGATTCTCTTCCCATGTTATTAATTTTCCTGACAGACTTAATATATTTATGTCCAGTGCTTCTGTAAAGCAGTTTTTATCTAAGCAGTATTCTGATTTTTTTGAAAATTAAATTAGCTCCTACTGCTATTTTGGGTCAGCCCAATCCTAAATCTGTTAAGCTTTATTATTTTTTTCATATTACATATTTTTTTTCTGCATCCATATTTGTAAAGCACTTTAAATATAACATTTAATTATTCGCAGTCAGTCCCACAGAAACTAAGGACTAGATTTACTAAACTGTGGAAAAGTGGAGATGTTGCCTATAGCAACCAAAAAGATTTTAGCTCTCACTTTCCAATTATATAATAGAGAATGTCAGCTAAAAGCTGATTGGTTGATGTGGGCAACATCTTCACTTTTCCTTTTCTGCAGTTTAGTAAATATAGCCTGTGAGTCTATATTCCATGACATATAAACAAATATTAAGGTGTATATTTATTGAAACTTTTAAAACTGAAATATTGTAAAAATTCTAGGTACATTGCTCTAACTGCAAAGGCATAGCTGATACCTGACAGTGCATGCTGGGTATCATGGGGGTAGCGTTCCATTAGGCATCGCAACATGAAGCTATAATGTCATGAAAGGGAAGTAGCTCCACAATTTCACAACACCTGAAGGGCCACATGTTGACAAGTACTTTCTACAAAATGGTAGCTAGAATTTGATGGGTTGCTATAAATGCAGCTCCTATATTACTCTTCTTTAACAGTTCCATTAAACATAGCCCTTTGCTTATTATTGTCAGAAGCTAGAATGTCACTCTTTACTTGAGCTGGAAGGAGGGGGCACAAGTCGATCCCTCTATCTGATGATGAGCTGGTGCTCTTGGTTATCAATACCCCTGGACACCTAGTTCAGCTATGAGTGCAATCACATTTCTTCTTATGGCCATATACCCAAAAATCTATTTGCAGTATTTTTGTTATATTTCTGTGTTCAATTAAACCTCCAAATTTGGAAATAAAAATATGAGAGAATGTGGTTTGGGCCAAAGGAACTGGTTAGTCTGGCAAGTTAGATGAAGCACCTGATAAATGAAGGAACCACTGTACTGTATAGGGGTAGTTAATATGTCCTTGATGAAGTTCTGGCTCTTAAATGAATGTGCCGATAGTAAAGTCCTCTCAGAAGTGAGGGAAATTGCTGAGGTGTGCAGTGAGCCATAATAACTGGGCTGTGGTTGAGGTGGAAATTGCCTGAACACCCTAGAGTGGGCCTCTGGTGTCCTGAGGAGACTGCAGCAAAGGGAACTACCGACTGAATCATGACACTGGCGTGACCTCAGGTCAGCCTCACACAGCACCAGGAGGACAGCACCAGGATGAAGAAGGAACACTAAAAATTTAAGAAAAGTATAGGGAGTCCGGAGAAACCTGCTGGGGAATACTAGGGAGGCTGCGGACACATGGATGTGGGCTACTGGAGAGGCTGCTTACACATGAATGAGAACTATTGGGGAGAGACTATTGGGGAGACTGGAGACACATGATGGGGCTACTAGGAAGGCTACAGAAACATGAATGAGGACTACTGGGGAGACTGGAGACACATGATGGGGGCTAATAGCAAGGCTACAAACAGATGAATTAGTACTACAGGGGACACTGGAGACACTTAAAGGGAGATACAAGGAAGGCTACAGACACATGAATGAGGGCTACTGGGGAGATGGGAGACACATGATGGGGGCTACTAGGGAGGCTGCAGATTTAAATTTATCAAATAAAAAATAACACTTAAATGTAATTTCTGTGTATGTACTTTGCAATTCCTGCTTTTTAGTATATATTTGCTTTTGGTGTGCCTGGGAATTCTGGGAACGGCTTAGCTTGGATGAGGGTGAGAAAAGGTTAAGGAGCACTACTTTATATCATCAAACTAGGTCCAGTCTACTTGGAGAGTAAATTGTAGCTGTAACCAACTTTATTTAGTAGCAAATAAAACGACACAATGCTTCTTATTATACTATGCCTTATTGGGGTAGATTCAGAACTACGTTTGCCGTACGTTTACTCGCGTAGCGTATTTTCGCATGCGTAACTTCTATACACTCCCCTAGGCACACCCCTTGAATGTACGTATTTTGTCAAGATACGCTTTTCCAACACTGCCTTAACTTTGTGATCCGCACAGGTACGTATGGCCAACACGTATTTATGCAGCTAAGCACGCCCATACTGTACACTTTAAATACAAACCCTTGCCTACTTAACGTATTTCAGACGTATTTTGGACTCACATAAATTTGGCACGCCCACACGTAAGTATTTACATGACACATACGTGATTGGCCCATACGTTCACAATTACGCTACGTTACTGAGCGTATTTTCTATGGTGCGCATGCACAGTACTTACCAAAAGACTCTTTTACGTCTCCGCCACGCGTAAATTCGCTCACAATGGCCCATTATCTGTAACTGTGTGCACTCATTTTCTATCATACCACAATCAACACAATTTCATGAGCACTTATATTTAAATAACATAACTTTTACAGTGTCTACAGTGTATAGCAGCACCATTGAAATGTTAAGAATTCCAGACCTGACAAATATAATGGAAATCATGACCATAAGGCAGCCTTAAGTCACACAAATCTTGTAAGTGTGAAATCCCTCCAAAACTGTAAAATTATAATGCTTCCCCCTCCCCACCTTTTGGGGGTGGAGGGGAAGCCCAGCCCCTTTCTTCTGAAATCCCATTATACTAAACTTATTCAACGCACGTAACATCTGGAGGGCGCATGAGCCCTCCCCTCCAAACACCCCACTTAAGCACTTTGCGTGCATAATTGGGGTGATGTTCAGAAGTCTGGATCTGGTCCTCAGTCATTATATCTGGCACAAAAGGAAAATCCATGTGCTTAAATAAAACCCTGTATAATATAACCATTCACTATATTCACTCACTTTGATCTTTTTGCATGATTTTCAATCCTGCAGCTCCTGACATAATAGGTCCAATGTATCATATAGGGAAGGTACAATGGACCTGATTCACACTTAAGAAGGCTTTAGGTTCTTAACCATACGCAACTAGTATCAAGGCGACTCCCCTGACATGCCCCTGGTTTTCAGCTTCTTAGCCGACTTACAAATGCCATAGAGCTACCTTATCTTTAAATTCTTAGTTGTGTGCGTAGGGCGGCAATTAAGAATGTTTCTGCCTAACCGCGCCCAGATTCCCTTATTTAAATGCCTCCCTCCACCCAATATTCTTATCTTCCTTCTTAAGTTTTCCCAACATGCCCCTTCTTTCTTAAGTCACTAGGAACCTATAAGATATAGGTTCATAATGGCGATTCAGAGCCATCCCGTTCTTAAGTCCTATGTAAATTGTGTATATTAGGTTACTACGCATGTGCAGTATATCCCTTCTTAAATATATGTACCTAAAAATATGCATATTATATCTTAATTGTGAATCAGGTCCAATGTTCCAAGGTACAGCCTTGTTCAGGGACAAAAGCATGCAAATAGCCAAACTTTTTCAAATGAAATTGAGGGAAACTGAGAATAGTAACTTCTGGCATCATTCCAGATTGAACGGGGCATATCTGCTGTGCCTTAAGGGTGTGTCAAGTCCTGCCCAGTGGGGGTGTCTAATTCTACTAATATAATATAATATAATATAATATAATACTATAATATAAGATAATATAATAATATAATGCCCTATTTTGGTTAATAGTTTGAGAACAATTAAAGAAATAAAAAATGAATCTTTTTCATCTCTTATTCTAATTGTGGAGAATAAAAATCTTTAATATGGGGCACAATTAAAGAGTTATAAAAAGCTTTAATATGAGGCATATATTCATTATTTCTCCATAATTATACTCAAATCATCCTCTATAATATGCCTCTATATGCCCCATAATAAAAAATCTTTACCCTTTGCTGACAGCGAGGTTCCCAGCAGCTTACATCCCATCTGCACAAGGGGCCTGATCCAGACCTACGACCGCGAGCGCCCGCGTATAAACTTTCATGCCCATGACACTCCCATTGATTGTACCTACTTACGGCGGCTGAACCCTAACCTAAGTTTTTCCAGCGTCCGTGCGAATTTTCGTACCGATACGCTGGTCGTACTGGGCTTAGCACGCCCATACTGTACAATTTAAATGGCTATCCCCGCCTCTGTGTAGTAACTCGAGCGTCCAGACTATCGTCGTACAAAACGCACGCCCCTTGGGCAAAAAATACGCTGAAAATATGCTCGCTGTACGCTCATGTCTTTCGGACGACCGGAAGTTGTCATACTGCACATGCGCAGTGCGTTTTTTTGCCCGTTTTTACGCTCACGATCGGCGTACGTTCGCTTGCGGGCGTAGGTCTGGATCAGGCCCAAGCTGCTTGGAGTCTCATCCACCAACTTAATCACAGTGCTTGCAGCCCCAGACACAGACATAATTCAATATATCAGCCTTTAAGGAGCTTTGCCTTCTTTCATGGGAGCCTGGGACAATCTACAAAATTTTAGCAGTCTGTTCTGGGAATGTTGACAAGTATGACTGGAGCATCCCTGACATATTTTGCCTTTATTGTATATATTATTCTTGTTAATTCTAGATAATTCTTTGTAATCAAACAGTGCAGATCAGACAAAATGATACCAAAATGTCTTTAAGGATATTAATCCAGGGTTGCCGACTTTTATGCAAATCGCGTCATTAAGCCCTGCCTAATACTTACCAGTTTTTAGCTGAAATAGTGATCGGGACAGGACTTGATGGCGCAAATTGCATCATCAAGTCCTTCCCTGGCCCTAGCAACACTAGTATACTAGTGATGCTAGGCAGGGGGGCAGTACTTGAGGCTGTGGTTTCCATGAAACCAGGGGCCTCAAGTCACTTGCGGGAGATTTGCCTGCATTAATCTACAGTATCTTTCTATCTGTCTATTTATCAGAATACTGCAACATGTGATCTTACCCTGAAATTTTAATAGCTTAAAATGAGTTCATTAAATATTGACAATCTGGGAAGAAAAAACACCTCTATAAACATTAAAGATTAATGTTAAATGTCTATTCATTATTTTTCTTTTTACCTTTTTACATATATCTGTCATTGTTTCTTTTTTTTTTGTATACAGGAGACATTTCTGTTACCTGACATTTCAGTCAGCAAGAATGAGTTTTAATTTTGTTGACTTATTAAATGTGCTACTTTTGTGCGTTGATCCATTTAAACAATGGATATTAAAGTGATGTCTATTTTGGAGCAACAATTTTCATATAAGCGTTGAAACCTTATGTGGTTCCAAATTCCCCAGGTTCCAGTGTGCATCATCTGTACAAATATCAGCATACGATTCCCATGTGGACTCTTGTGCAATCACACAGAAATTAGTATTCTGTGCTCTCTGCTGCTTAGTTGAGGTTTGCATATTAGCAAGTCATATGTCCCAAAAAAAGTAAACTTCTTACAGAATAAAAAGCTTATTTGTTTAGAAAAATAGAAAAGACTTACGAAAAAATATTTTTTTAGTACATTAGATCCTATACTCTCACAGACCCTTTTTGCTTTTGCTTACAGTGTTACATTAATTAGATATCCTCTTCAAAAGTTGAATTATTGCCTTTTTCTTACGTATATTTTTAGTTGTGGTGGTGTTGTTACTAGATTGTTTTTTCTAATACAATTTGTCTAAATCATAAATTTAAAAAGTCATGAAATCAATCAAAGGTAATTGCTCGGACCAGGGCTGGTGCTAGGGAGTTTGGTGCCCCCTGCAAAATTAAAATTTGGGCTCTGTTAAACAATTTAACATTTAACACCAGAATGTAAAGCTGGTTATACACTAGAGCGATTATCTACTCGATCACCCAATTATCGGGTGAGCGGGCAAATAATCGCTGTAGTTAATGCCCAAGATCAATTTTTCAAACATCAAATAAATGCACCAAAAACACTCTGGTATGATTATTTGATCTTTCAACATGTTTGATTTAAATTAGGAGCAAGCTCCCGATATTTTAAGGGTGCCAATCAGCAAGCTGAGTGGATCCCTATTCATTAAAGCTGCTGCTGTATATCTATGTACAAAGCTGCTCTGACAGCTTTCTGACATACTTTAAAGCTGTCAGAGCAGCATAGTACATAGATATACAGCAGCAGTTATTGCAAGGAGTAGTACAGACAGTGATCAGCTGAAACCACGCTGTGTGAAGCGCAACTTCGGCTGATCCCTGTCTGTACTACTTCTTGCAATAACCGCTGCTGTATATCTATGTGCTATGCTGCTCTGACAGCTTTGATGGTATCCAAGCTGTCAGAGCAGCATAGTACTAGCCCTGCCCCCCCTCTTCTGCTAGGATTATCGGTCCCAGCAGAGGAGGTGTATGGTGCTGATAATGGGACATTTCCCTTGCGGGGAAATCTTCCCGTTTATCGACCCTTTCCCTGCTGGGATCGATAATCGTAGTTGATATTGTAACCACAATAAAAGAATGCATATCTTAGTTACCACTATACAATGCAAACAGAGGGCCAGATCCAGATCTATGTTTTCATTACGTTTCCTAGCATAGCGTATTTATGTAGCGTATTTACTGTGCCATACGTAGTTTAGCCGTGTTACACTTTCCAAACCCTACCTTAACCCTAAGCGTAACTCCTGACTGCCGTAATGGCTGCACGTACTTACGCTCCTAAGCACGCCTATATTGTACGATTTAAATGCCTCACCCCGCCTCCGAAGCGTATTTACGGGTGTCGTATGGCTGGCACGCCCCTTCGTACTCAGATATGCTGTTGATAGTAGTCTGGTACGTATGTTCAGCGTTACATGTCGTAACATCTGCTGCGCACATGCGCAGTACATGCAAAATAGCGTTTTTACATCTCCGCCTAGCGTAAATACGCAAGCGTGCATAGTTCTACCCCAGTGTCCCAGTCTCTGCTATACAATTACCACTTTATCCTAAAAATCACAACACAATATAGACTATACATCTTATCATTCATGTCTCTCCAGCCCCCCTGTATTTTCAATTTACATCTTTCCAGTCTCCCAATATTTCCCATCATGTGTCCCCAGCTCCCAGTATTCCCATCATGTGTCTCTAGCTCCCAGTATTCCCATCACGTGTCTCCAACTCCCATTATTCACTATCATGTATCTTCAGCTCCCAGTAATCCACGTCATGTTTCTCTAGCCTTCCCAGTATTCCACATCATGTGCCTTCAGCCTCCCCAGTATTCTCTATTCATATGTCTCCATGTCCCAGTATTCCCATCATGTGTCTCCAGGTCCCAGTATTCCCATCATGTGTCTCCACGCCCCAGTATTCTCATCATGTGTCTCCAGGCCCCAGTATTCCCATCATGTGTCTCCAGCTCCCAGTATTCCCCATCACAGGGGCGGACAACCTTAAACGCTCAAAGAGCCATTTGGACCCGTTTCCACCAGTAAAGAAAACCACAGGAGCCACAAAACCCTTTTGACATCTAAAATAACACTGCATATATCGTTATTTACCTTTATGCTATGATATAAAATAAAATATAAATATGTATAAAAAAACTATAGTGTGTTGCATTTATGAAATCAATTAACCTACTCCTTTTGTGCCCCTTATATTTGCCCAGCCTCCTTTTGTGCCCCTTATATGGGTCCAGCCTCCTTTTCTTTCCCCCTTTATATGTATCAGCCTCTGTTTGTTCCCCTTTTATATATGCTACGTCTCCTTTTGTGCCCTCTTTATATGTGCCCAGCTTCCTTTTGTGCCTCCTTTATATGTGAATCAACCTCCTCTGTGCCCCCTTTATATGTTTATTAGCCTCCTTTTGTGCCCCCTTTATATATGTACTAACTTCCTTTTGTGTCCCCTTTATATGTGTATCAGCCACCTTTGTGCCCTCTTTTTAAGTATATCAGCCTCCTTTGTGTCCCCTTTATATGTTTATTAGCCTTCTTTTGTGCCCCCTTTATATGGTTATTAGTCTCCTTTTGTGCCCCCTTTATAAGTATATTAGCCTTCTTTGTGCCCCTTTTATAAGTATATCAGCCTCCTTTGTGTCCCCTTTATATGAATATCAGCCTCCTTTGAGCCCCCTTTATATGAATATCAGCCTCCTTTGTGCCCCCTTTATATGTGTGTATTAGCTTCCTTTAGTGCTCCTTTATATGAATATCCGCCTCCTTTGTGCCCCTTTTATATGTGTATTAGCCTTCTTTAGTGCTCCTTTATATGAATATCGGCCTCCTTTGTGCCCCTTTATATGTGTATTAGCCTCCTTTAGTGCCCCCTTTTTATGTGTATTAGCCTCCTTTAGTGACCCCTTTATATGAATATCAGCCTCCTTTGTGCCCCTTTATATGAATATCAGCCTCCTTTAGTGCCCCCTTTATATAAATATCAGCCTTCTTTGTGCCCCCTTTATATGAATATCAGCCTCCTTTTGTGCCCCTTTTATAAGTATATCAGCCTCCTTTGTGTCCCCTTTATAGGAATATCAGCCTCCTTTGAGCCCCCTTTATATGAATATCAGCATCCTTTGTGCCCCCTTTATATGTGTATTAGCCTCCTTTAGTGCTCCTTTATATGAATATCAGCCTCTTTTGTGCCCTCTTTTATATGTGTATTAGCCTTCTTTAGTGACCCTTTATATGAATATCAGCCTCCTTTGTGCCTCCTTTATATGTGTATTAGCCTCCTTTAGTGCTTCTTTATATAAATATCAGCCTCCTTTGTGCCCCCTTTATATGTGTATTAGCCTCCTTTAGTGCCCCCTTTTGTGTATTAGCCTCCTTTTATTGCCCCCTTTATATGAATATCAGCCTCTTTTGTGCCCCCTTTATATGTTTATTAGCCTCCTTTTGTGCCCCCTTTATAAGTATATCAGCCTCCTTTGTGCCCTCTTTATATGTTTATTAGCCTCCTTTTGTGCCCCCTTTATAAGTATATCAGTCTTCTTTGTATCCCCTTTTATAAGTATATCAGCCTCCTTTGTGTCCCCTTTATAGGAATATCAGCCTCCTTTGTGCCCTCTATATATGATAACTTTTCTTTTATTAATAACTCACTTACCTGTCTTTATCTTCTGCCTCCTGCTTCTGCTCCTTTCTCTGCGGCACAGTGCATATAATGAATATACAGGACTCCTACGGGAGCCCTGTAGGACCAAATCTATTTCAATTATTAACGCTGCCACATAGCGTTATTCAATTAAATAGATTTGGTACTATAGGGCTCCCGTAGGAGCCCCGTATATCCAGTAGCAATATGTCTGTGTGAGCCGCATTCTATGTGACCGCGGCTCGAGGGGGCAGCGTGACCTAAAGCCCTCTAGGATGGAGCCACAGCAGATGGCTAAAAGAGCCGCATGCGGGTCTGGAGCCGTGGGTTGCCGACCCCTGCATCAATATGTTTTTCCAGCTCCTAGTTTTCCATATTCACGTGTCTCCAGCCTCCCCTAGTATTCCCTATCATGTCTCTCCAGCCCCCAGTATTCCCCATCATGTATATCCAGCTCCCAGTATTTCCCTTTTGACTCCTTTAATTCACTTTCCTTAGGTAACTCCAGTGTCATTCATGAGTACACAGCAAGGGGAGGTGCTGCTTCACTCTGCCTCTGTCTGTCACAGAGTTGCAGCAGAAATGAATGGGTGTCACTGTTAAAGGGTTGAACACCATTCTGGTGAGAGCACTTTAAAATGTGTAACAGCTGCATTCATCTTGGAGGCCAGACCAGAAGAGCGATGGGATGAGCGCCTGTCCAGCATGGTGCCATACTGCCTCGTATCCCCCCGTGGACCACACTGCATCGGCCCTGGCTGGGACTATCCAAGACTTGAAAGAATTACACTGCTAATGTTTTTCTTAATTTTAGATTACACCCTTTTGCAGCACCTCTAACTTCTATGAAACTTGTTTTGTTTTTAATTGTATTTCTAATATTTAAATAAAACTCACAATTAATTATAATGGCAGGGATCAGGCATAGGAGATTGATCGGCTTGTTATTGTGAAAATGTTGATCCATATTTAGATGTTTCCTATTTAATGACCATAGATTACCTTCGTATTTTCTCCCAACACATGGGATCAAAATATCATTTATACATCTCATTTCTGCTCTAGTATAAGAATTTTATTTATGAAGGTATTAAAGAGTTTATGCCTATAAGCTCTCATTTTAAAAATGGAAACTTTAGGACATATAGATCTATTTTATTCACAGTAATTACTGTTTAAGCATTTCTGACAAAGAAGTAGTCATTTATTGGCAGTAGAATGAAGAGTAAACAGTGCAATAACATAAACTGTAATCGGTGAGTATGGATATTCAAGCCATAAACATTATCAGGAAGCCTCTGACAACCTGTAACATGGATAGCCCAGGTGTACACTTGCACCTGTGTTGTTTTTACTGTCAAACTCTGGAATGGACTATTACAGGGGTGGAACTACCATTAGTGCAACCGGTGCAGCCGCACTGGGGCCCATGCTGATATAAGGGCCCACAGCTGTCATCACCGCACCGCCGAAGCTCCCCACCGGGATGATACCTGTGATATCATCATGGCCAAAGCATATTTTTTGCACCTGGGCCCACAACTCGCTAGTTTCACCTCTGGACTATTACTGTATAAAATTGTAAATTACAAGCACAATTTGTTGTATCTTCTTTTCTAAAGTATTCATGTCTTGCATTAGTTTGCATTTACTGATTACTGTATATAATTAGAGAAAACCGAGCACTGGTTAAATGTGAGGGAGCATAAGCGACTAGGTGGGCCTTAACATACAGCTAGAATTTATTATTAGGATTGTTCTGGAATATGGTAATTGTGTTGATGTTTTGATTGGTTCAATGGTGAGGGTGGGGGTTTGAGTCAGGTGACCTACTTTATATAATTAATTAAAACATTCAACCAATTTGATTTATATTCAATAATTCTATGTCTCCTTTTAAAAGCCAATCAAAGTTGTCAGTGTTTTTATTTAAAGTTTGTGTGTGGCTGCTGTGTGTTGAGATATCTTTTGTTGATCGCTTAAGAACTTTTAACAACAATTGAGATCAACCTTGGGGTATCTCCTTCTAAAACTACCTGCATATACCGCCCTGCCTGTAGGTTGTGTATATGTTGTTTCTTTTAATTAACTGCCATTATACCTGCCACTATAATGCTATTTTTTATATGTATCAAATGTTATGTGCCTGTTCTGTTGCTCTGTCACTATTCAGTCAACTGGCTGAAACTTTGAAAGTTGCAAGGCAGCTGTTCGAAAATGTATTACAAATTAATGTAATTTAAGCTTAATAAAAATCAAATTTGTATGTAAAAGCAATGAACACATATGGATGGAGTAGCAAAAGGAGAGAAGTAATAATGCCTCTTCATAGATCTTTGGTACGACCTCACCTAGAATACTGTATTCAGTGCTCCAGAAAGACATAAATACATTTGAAACCGTGCAAAGAAAAGCAACTAAAATGGTCCAAGGCCTGTGTCACAAATCATAGCAAGAAAGGCTAGAGGAACTAAACATGTATAGCTTGGAGCAGAGAAGGGAGAGAGCGGATATGATAACAGCTTTCACATATATCAAGGGGTGTAACCAGGTAATTGAGGGTGGCATTTTTCAACGAAGAGGGGTAATAGAACACGAGGGCATGAATATAAAACGGAGGGTGGAAGGTTCAGAGGAAATATGTGGTAAAATTACTCAACTGAAAGGGAGATAAGTGGAATAGCCAGGGCCGCCATCAGGGGGGGACAGCTGGGCCTAGTGTCCTGGACCTGGACAGAGAGGGGGCCCGGGATAGCCCCAGGCCTCCTCTCTGTCCTGCGCAGGACACCAGGGCCGTAACTAGGGTGGTGCAAGCGGTGCCACTGCCCAGAGCACGAGGAGAGGGTGAACACAGCTGACACTATCAGCTGATGAATATCCTGCTGCTCTGCAGAGAGATTCTCAAAGATTTACACAGTGCCTGACAGGTTGACCAATCAGGGAGTAGCTGAGATCATTTTGCTATTCACTCATTGGCTGCTGCAGCTATGCACCGCCCCCACTTCCTCTATTTCCTCCTTTCAGTCCACCTCAGCGTCTGCAGTGGTGTGCACAGCTCTGCTAAAAAGTAAGTGCACAGCTCTGCTAAAAAGTGTGTGTGTGTGTGTGTGTGTGTGTGTATTGTGTGCACAGCTCTGCTAAAAAGTAAGTGTGTTTGTGTGTGTAAGTATTGTGTGCACAGCTCTGCTAAAAAGTAAGTGTGTGTGTGTTATGCATGCATGCATGGTGTGTTTAATATTATGCATGGTGTGTGATATTATGCATGCATGCATGGTGTGTATGTGTGTGTGTATGTATGTGTGTGTGTGTTATTATTTATGCATGGTGTGTGACATTATGCATTGTGTGATAAGCATGCATGGTGTGTGTGTGTGTGTGTGTGTGTGTGTGTGTGTGTGTGTGTATGTCTATGGGGGCATATTAGTTACAATTTTGTGTCCTTCCCCAGACGCCTGAAGGAATGAAGAAAGAAGGAAAAGTGAGAATCAGCAAAGAGGTAAGTGACCCTATTTAGGTGCAATGGATCTCAACTCATATCATCAGGGTTCTAAGGAAGAGCAGAAAGACAAGAAACATGTGTGTGTATGTTAAAAAAAAAT
>WWET01000278.1:438001-455729 GCA_011038615.1 Limnodynastes dumerilii
TAAAATTTATTTATTTATTTATTTTACCCTGTCCAAGCAACAGTAAATCTGCTGATTAGTGTCCTTAAGCTTGCTCGTGTGTTCTGGCTCCCTTGTCCTTGAACTTGTTGCACTCCTCCATTGTCTCCATTGTCTCATCGTATCCCGGTTGCCATTTGCTTGTATCTTTGTTGCACCTCTTTCCAACTGTCCAGCTTCAGTGTTACAACATCTCTGGTTTCTGCACTGCTGTATCTCCTGCTCCATCCCTGTTAATGTATCCAACCTCAGTAGCAGTGACTCTGCTACTTGTAACCACTACTCCTGCTCATCTCGGATCTTGCACATCTGCCCCATTACCCTACATCCTACTCAGAGTTAAGTGTTTTTGTGGAAACAGGCAGCTCTGGATAGGATATTTAGCACATTCACATTGCAAATATGCTAATACTCTGGATCAAGTCCTTTATCCTTTTACAGTTATGCTGAATCCAATTTTTTTCAGTCTATATTACTGCATACGCATCTTAGCTTTATCTCTATGTAAGGTGCATATGATTTTTAATATTTCACCAAATTCCTAAAACCACTGTGCTTATTTAACCTTTTGAAATATTGTTTCAATTGTCATATACAAAGAGTTGGACCTAAGGGATATACATTCTGTAAATACAGCCTTGTGATTCACCTCTACAGCCTATGTGCATAACCTGAAAACCTGCAAATGAGTTTGTGAGTTTTCAAATCAAAGATGAAGTTAATATTATCCTTCCGTGTACTTTTATCAACTAGTACTATTACATTTTGATATTTTATTCCGAGTTTTTGAAATATTTTAAATCATTGCAACAGATGAAGAATGCATTCATTAATTTAAACCAAAATGGACATGTACATGTAGTTTTCTCATTGCTAAATGCTGACAATATTCCCTGATTGTAATTTCATACCAAGCAGTCATTTATTACATGAGCCTCGTATATCTGTACAAACATTTGTCATCCTTCCTGTGACTCCATGTAAGTTAATAGAGGTGAACCTAAAGTTAACAGAACAATATTTTGGCATGCAGAGCCATCATTCCAGTACCAAACTGGACATCAAAGGGAAAAGCACATATGGTTTTCATATTAATAAATATGGTAGGTGGACATAAAATAGGCTGTTTGAAAATGCATTTCCAAAGTAAGAAAAAGGACACTTCACAAAAGTATGAAAAGAATATTCATTTTTAAATAGGAATTTTGTATAACATTTTTTTGAACAACTTCTTGAAGTACACAAATCAATTATAAGATGATGATGGAATAAAACTATAACAAACTGCAGTCTTATGGATCTCATTGAAAGTGCCTATTTTATTTTAGTGCAAGGTGCCATATATTTAATATGGTCTTTGGTAAGGAATGTGGTGCTCAGAAGGCCTTACATGACTGTATCTAGTGCAGTGTTGAACCGCATCCTGAATTTTTGCATTGCATTGCAATTAACTAAGTCCAATCCCAAGTCCCTTGGTATGATGTCTAGCATGGGCACTAGAAGGGGGCATATAACATTCACCCATCTCAACACTAAAAAGAGTCCCTGCAGCTGCCTTAGTTTTGTTTATTTTACTGTGTATTGTACCCAGACCTTCATTTATCCATCCACACACCAAATGAGGTTGTGTAAGAGTTTAAAAAAATGCAATGTAAACTAATAAAGTGTGATCATACAATGCTGACTACAGTTTATTAGGACACTGTTCTTTGGTGTCAAGAAAACTGAATGTCAATCAACAGAAATGTGAAGTCTCTGTTTTAACTATGTTTTAGCAATAGAAAATTAAAATAACATCATATATTTTAATTGTAAATCTGATAGTTACTCAGTTACCAAATGGTTTTCTGTTTTGCAGCCAATACATGTCATAGTTACAGTACTTGGAATAAATATTTCTCACTTATTTTGTCTTTATCACCTTTTCAGATTGTTTTGCTTGTATTTATTATAGGTTTGCCTTGTTAATTTTAGTTTTTATGTTTGAGCAGCTGTATATAAAGCAGCAGACACAATAAATTAATCTCATACTGTAAATGGAGATGGTGGAGACGGCATGATATCTTTTCTACTCGTTTTTGAGTCTCCGAAATAAAACACATTACAGAATACTCATTACAGAAAGTAGATGGGTTCTTGCTATTTGCAGAATAGTATTTATATAGCAGTAGTTAAATTAGTAGTCATTAAGCTAGGGTTAAACAATGGTAACAATGCTACTGTACAAAAAATGTCAAATTAGTAATGAGAAAATAGTATTGCAACATCTGGTAATTTAAGGTACTGCAATACAATTGGGGAATTGATACTAAACAAATATAATATAATATGTGACCATTTCAATCCTTTCAGGCTACTCAACCAGCCCCATTGTTATGGGAACTTACTTATGAATAAATAATGAGCATTCACAGTGTTTTTGTACCCCATAAGAATACCTTTGCGGCTTCATGCATGGTAAAGATGCACTCCAATCCAGTTGTATACAGCTGGAAATGATGAGGTGGTCCAAACCCAACCCCCATATTACAAAATGTTTCTTCTGGATTAAGGTTGAGTAAGAGGACATCTGTATATTGTTGTCAGTGAGATGATTATGTTAGATCTTGTGGCAATTGTGGTTCCCCTTCCCTCTCTTATTCTACCTCTAAAGGCATAGAAAGATGAAGTGTTAAACAAGGTTGTTTATTAATTCTGTGCAAATGGAGTTCAATCTGTAATATGTCAAATACTCACTTGGAAACAAGACCTTAATCACATTGGTGGCTTTGCTGTATTAGTTTAGTACTTGTATATCATGAAATCTATATACCTTACATTATACTGTATATGTTTTGTGTAATCATTTGGTTTTTTTTTAGGATTTTCTTGTTATTTTTAAATTTATTATGCAGTTTAGATATGTTTTGCTTTTTTGTCTATTAATGGACTTTAATCATTTATTATTAATGTATAAAAAAAATACGATTTTTTATATTTGACAGCTGAATTTTTTGTTGTTATCATTTTTAGGATATAGAAATTTAGGATTTTAATGCAGTTATACGTGTTTTCTATTTTTTTTTTATTTGTGTTATTTGGATAAACAAATACTCGAGCCTAGTGACTGATTTTTATCATTGTATACAAATATTAACTTTAAAAGAAATTTCTGTTAAACAGAATAGTCAAATTCAAATGGCAACCCAAAATGTATGACTGACATTGAATTAAACTGTAAATGTACAAAGTATTAAGAACTGGCATGAGATCATTAAATATCTCTAATTCATAACTCCTACCTATCTCATAGCAGTTCTCATGTTTAAAAAAAAAAAAAAAAGAAAGGCATAAAAAAAACATATGGTATTGCTGAAGATTGGAAAGAGAGCTCAGGGTTAGAGGTCGACACAGTGAGAGGTTTTGCTGTTTAATAGGTTATCTGTGGATCTGCAAAGCCAAAGTGTAATTGGGTTCTGCGCTATGATTTCGGTCTGTAATTGATATGATCTTTGACATTTTTCAAATTCAAGCTTGGGAGATTTTTCTAAGTTGTTGTCAATATAAATTTCAATTGGATTGTAATGTACTAGACTGACAACTAGGATTGGATACAAAAATAATAATTAATGGGTTAAATATGATTTATCCAATCAAAGTATATATTCAATACCAACAAAGTAAAATATATGTTGTTTTTGTGAAATTGGCATTTTAAAACTCCAGCCACCACTTTTTGATACTGTTATATGAAGTGTATAAAGATTTCAGTCCGGATACACAGTTATGTAGTTCTCGTTTTACGTACGTTGTCTTAAGAATTGAGCTTATTTACGCTATCTACGTACCATTTCTGTACGTAGATTGCGTAAGCACGGTCTTTAGATCATGCATATGGGTAGTAGCTCAATTCTTAAAACAACGTATGTAACATGAAAACTACGTAACTGTGAACATGGAACTTCATGAGCAGGTGACTGGGTTTCATTTTGATATGGTACTGCAGATATAATAAAAAAAAATGCATTATCATTTAGCTATGCAGTACTGCAGAGAATATGTATATCATTGATGGTTAATGGTATGACAATGGCAGCAATAATACTCAGTAACATCAAAAAGCTAAAGCAATCAAGACAAAACTGTTTGTTTTACAGGTTAAAAAGAGTATATTTTTGAATAATGTGCAGGGCTGTGAAACAAATATTTTTCTAATGTTATAGTCTCTACGATTAAGCAGTCAATGCTGTCAGTTATGTTCTTATAAGCCTAGTTGGATCTATTTCATGTTAGAGAAAGAGCTCAGATAAATCCGGGAAAGCTTAATGTTTATCCAATGTGAAAATAATTACTCAAAGTGTTATTCTTAATCCAGATAATTAGAGCGAGGAAGGGAAGATCAGTGTCATTGTGAATTATTCCCTTGCAATTGACTCTTGGTCCTTGTAAGTTTCAGGTGAAGATGTGAATGGATAAAGGTTAGATTAAATATAATCCAAAGTAGCTGCAACCTTAATCTGTTATGATACAAGGATGATCACTTAAAAAGAGCTGGATTGTAGGAATGTTTCTGGTTGGATAAGATGCTGCTCAGCTGGGACTAACCTTAAACAATGCTTAGCACCGTGTCACAGCATCTGTAAGCACTTGTGCATGACTGCAGACTATCATACAATATTGTCAGAGTCCATAGGACTTCCCCATTTAGGACAGTAGTGTGCACAAACGTTGTGTTTTATAGCACATTCTTTTGAGACTTGCAAGCCTCGGAACATTGCAGATTGCAGCATAGTTTAACATTTGAAAGTGGTCTTTGAGTTTTATATGAGCTCTGCCCATATTCATGAGTTAAAATTATGATAGAAATGATAACATTTACATATGCCCTATGAAACATGTGTCTTATGAATTACTTCTATGATAATACATACAAATGTATTGCTGCAACCGTTGGAAGTCTGCTAGCTATGCAACAGAGTACATATAGCTTTCTGTGCTCAATGAGTTTATCGTGATGGATAAAAGCTTATGCTAGAATAATCGTCATCATCATCATCATCATCATAAGCATAACTCTGGGATGAGTGTATGGAGGTCGGGTGAGGGGTAGCTGTGCAAAGCAGGCAGGGTTTTTGAACATTTTCAAGCTATGTGTGAACAACCAGTAATTAATGAGCTGTATTCAGCTGGACCTTAGCAGTTCTCAAAGCAGACATTGCAGTCCCGATTTTTCTCATGAAAAATATACAAGACACCAGATTTAATAAGCAGCCAGCGAAAGGAATAAACCCCCTGTCATGAGAGGGTTTGTGTAACGCGGCGGACAGCGTATACATGTCACTTGGAGTATGAGTGTAATAATAATAATGATGACATGCACTGATGATGCTTCTGTCATCTATGCTACAATGAAAATTCAAATAAATATTGAAAAAAATTGTGATGCAAGTCCGAGTATTTCAAAACTGGCTCTCGCTTCCCCAAATTCAGAAGTTACACTGACATGGAGTACTCCATGTTTTACAGCCTTTCACAGCAAGTATGGGAACCATAGAGAGGCTCTAGTGCTGATAGATCTATTTCTACATCACATATATATATATATATATATACCCAACATTAGGGCTCTCATTGTTAGAGTTAGGACCCCTATGAGCAGAAAGGCCGTGACGGTGGCTGGTGACATCATATATTTCTGAATATGAGTAACGGACGTTTCTGCGTTTTATTATACAGATAGAATGGTATAGTCTGTTACTGATAATGGCAGTGTTGCTGGGGCATCTCCTTTCCTCTGTTTCTGTTGCTAGCAGATTACCCCTGTACCTTTCATGCACCTGTTTGCATTAACCTATAACTTGATCTGAGCAACTTTCATTTTGTGCACCTGTTACAGGCCATCAGTCAGCCGTCGTGGCGTGTACACCTGTTTTTTCCTATGTATTTAACCATCCTCCAGTCACCCTGGAGGTGTGTCATGCGCTGGCGGCTGATTGGGGGTTGGATCTGTAAATAGCTGGCAGCGTGCGTCAGTTTTAGTAATTCTTTTAAAGTAGTTCCAGGAGATAAAATAAGAGTTTTTGCTTTTATGTTTTATTGACGTTGCAGCTGGATAGGGTATTAAAGTTCAGCAATTCTTTAAATAAATTTAAGTATTGTTATTGTTGTCTACCTTTTCATTTCTGCATAAATATTATATTTTATATTTTCTTCTTATTTAAATCAACTTTAAGAATATAAACTGGAATTACTTATAGCACTTATGTACAAAAACTTGCTCTTGGTTATTTTTTTTAACATATTTTTATTTGTTATACACCATGTACGATATTACAGTTAAGAAGATAATATAATATCAAGTACAATATGCTTTGATGCATGCTGCTGTAGCAGGTTATGTATTATCCAGTTTCAATTTTGAAATCAACATTCAATCACATAGTTTTAATACTAACAGGAGGGTCAATTTCATGGAGAAGGTACCATAATATCAGATGGAATGTGGAATGAAGTTATGGTTCACTTGATAGTATTAAGGTACCGTATTCATACATAAGAGAGAGTTAGGTGCCTGTCCCCCTGAGCCCCCCCAACCCTAATCTCCTTTTCCAGGGAAACCATTTAACCAGTAATTTAAATAAATCAAATAGCTTTTGCTTAAACAGAAAAGTCCAGATCCAGACTTGTGAAGTTTTGGCTAATTTCGCAAAGCACTTGTGTAAGTAAGCAAAAATATTACATCTGTGCATGCGCACACCAGATGTTACACTACGAGTCTCCTAGCGAACAGAACTTAGTTTTTAACGCTCGGCGATCTGTCCGATAGGATAGGCCATTCCCTCCGCTAGTCAAACCTCCAAAAGATGGACAGAGGGTAGAAGTTAAATTATCATATGAACCACTGATCCACACGGAAGACTTAGGGTAGCCTTATGGCAGTTTAACTTCTGCAAAGCCCACACAAGAAATGGGAGTTACAGGGGAGTTCACTCCCTTTTTTCTTGTGGACTTCCAGACCAGGTCTACCTTTCAGGTCTAGATCAGGCCCAGACATTGGAGGGCTTGCTCAACACAATTGTAAAACAGATTTGCAAATATCTTCCACTGTGCTAATTACCAGGAGGAGTTTGTAGCACCCTCCTAATATTTGTTGCCCTTCTGGCCGAATTCCTAAAGCCACCCACTCCTACTCTAAGGAATGATAATTGACCTGCTGATCCATTGCATACCTGTGAATTGCCATCCAGAATCCTTGTATCACTTGGCAAAGCCATAAGCAATCACACAAATCCGCTTTGGGTGTATTATATCGTACACAATGATGTGAGGGGGATATGTGAAGTTGAGGTCTCTCTAAGGCTGGGTACACACTTTGGCTTTTTTGAAAGATAATGTTTCCAATCACACAATCATAAGACCGTTTCAGCAGATATCTTACCAGTGTGTACTGTCCAAAGATGCTCAAAAATCTTTTGAAACGGTCTGTGATCTTTTGGTTTGATCTTTTGGAGCTCCTAATATGCCAGATCAACTATGGAAAGATATCTATTGCTTTTTGCAGGTATGTACTGTGTCTATTAGGAGAACTTTGGACAGTACACACTGAAAGATATCTAGTGAAACGGTCTTTTGATTGTGTGATTGGAAAGATTATCTGCTGAAAAGTCCCAGTGTATAATATAATTGGGAAACAATTCCACATACATACTGACTTGTAATAATTTGCAGGAAGTGACAAGGTGCCTTAAGAAGCTTATTTGTTGTAAGTCGGGAATAAAATGCTCCACGTGCTGAAGCTGAACTAGTGGAGTTTAGTCCATCATAGCTCTAAGTAAGGTGTAATAAATTGATAGCACGTTGTTACTCTGTAATAGTTATATGAAATACATTAGTGACATTCATGTAAACTGGTGTACAGGAAAAGGTACTGCATACTATAAACTGTGAAGTGTAATAGCTGATTGCATACATTACTAATTACCACATTCATCCTCATTTAAGTGTCAACACTAACTAAATATATTTGTGTTAATAAGTGTTCAGTGATCTATTCACACTCACTGAATCACTCACAGTGGTTGTTTATTGTAAAATGCAGGTTTATAAGAACCATACCATTCTGTATGTGTGACTAGATCTAAACTACGAACTATTTCAAACATAAATGTATATATTAATAAATGCTATGTTAAATAACCGTTTGCATCCATTGTGACTGTATCTTTCCTACATCATAAAGGTCTCATACATCGGCAGCTGCAATAATAATTTAATACCCTTGTACAACTAAAAAAGAGGCCTATATCCTTAGACAACCATGAAAACTGAAGAAATTCGTCATAGCTTAATCTGTACAATAGGTCAGACATGACATTTGTTTTCAGAGGAGAATATTTCCATTTGTAGTAAAGGATTTAGGATTTATGGAATTGTAATTTATTCATGTGTAAAATTTACTGTGCTAACCGTCAACATTCAACATTATTTTTTAATATAATTTCCTTAAATATTTTCTATTTTTTATTATATGTTCTTTTTATTTAGAAAATGAAATAGTTAAGCCAAACTGGTCTGCATCTTACATATCCAAGAAAAGGCCTGTTTCTGCAGACCTATAAATGTACTTGATGGTTTGTTATAGTGGCCAAATCTATATACATTGATACACGTTGTTAGTAATTCTATAGATTTATTGCACACAATGGAAACAGATGATACAGACTACAGAACACTTGAAAGAAGTTACAAAGGCCAAATAGGGCAAAATCTTATGTCCAGATATCAATAAATATAAACATATATATGGCACAGATTCCACAACTGTGCTACATTAAAGAAAACAGTAAAAATGAAAAGTGGCACAAAATGAATCAAACATGAAAAACATTCCTTCATGTATTATGGTCAAAAATGGCAACTGTTGAAAAATAAAACAAAAGTAACATTCATTTATTAGAATTCCTGCCGCCCACAAGAAGTTGAATTTAAAGACAAAATTTATATTCAGAACATGTGTTTGCTGACGTTACATTATAATAAGTGTCTAATACACCTTTCACGTCACCACCAAATACCCGGGATTTTCGCAAAAAACCCGGTTCTCTGCAAAATCCAGGGTATTTGGTGGTGATTTGAAAGGGGTACTTCTGGCATTTCGACCCGGGAAAAAAGAAGGGTTTTTCCTGGGTCTCACTCGGGAAGGGTGGCGATGTGAAAGGTCCAGGGTTGTTTTGCAACCCGGGTCTTTCACATTGCCTCCTGATTGGTGCAGATTTGTCTACTGTTGCTGTGGCAACAGTAAACAAATCTGTTTGTAGCGTCGGATCAGCAAAAAAAAAAAACATTTTCAAAGTATAGGGCATGCTGATGCTTGTATTGCTACAAGCATTCGCATGCCCAAGGATGGCAGGGCATGCTAGTGCATGGAGAACCACAAGTGCCAGCATGCCCTGTCATCTGTTGCAACAAAACACAAATTAATACCCCTCCTAGCTACTAAATAAAATATAGGGTCGGCCCCTAACATAAAAAATACTTAACATTTAATGCCCCCCTATAAAGAAACAATATTTACATTTAATACCCCAATTAATAAAAAAAATATTTAACAAAAAAATATTTACCGCTAATGATATGCATAAAATGAAATAAATGAATAAAATAATGGCATAAAAATGATAAATAAAAAGAAGTACTTACCATCTTGATTAGGATTCGATCTTCCAAGCTTTTAATCCGTGGGGGAAGTCTTTGAAAAACAAAAAACTCTATGGCCCGCCGCAGCTCTGCTGTCATTGGGCTATATTTATATTGGCAGCCTGTGAAATCCCGTTTCCATGGTGACCAAACGTTATTTGTCACCATGGCGGGATCTCACAGGCTGCCCAAGGGTATAAATATACCCCAATGACAGCAGAGCTGTGATTAGCATCGGGATGTCCTGTGTGCAGGACATGAGTTTCGGCGGGCCATAGGGTTTTTTTTTTCAAAGACCTCCCCCACGGATTAAAAGCTTAGAAGATGGGATCCAATTCAAGATGGTAAGTACTTCTTCTACTTATCATTTTTATGCCATTATTTTATACATTTATTTTATGCATATCATTTGCGGCAAATTTTTTTTTTTATTCATTGGGGTATTAAATGTAAATATATATAGGGGTATTCAATTTCATTATTTTTTTTCTTGGGGGGCATTAAATGTAAAGTATTTTTTTAATGTTAGGGGCCAGCCCTATATTTTATTTATTAGCTAGGAGAGGTATAACTTTGTGTTTTGTTGCACAGGATCACAGGGCATGCTGGCACTTGTGGTTCTCCAAGTGCTAGTATGCCCTGACATCCTTGGGCATGCTGATGTTTGTAGCACTACAAGCATCAGCATGCCCTGCCGCGTTAAAGCCACTAAAACCCGAGAAATTACATGGCGATGTGAAAGGAAATTTCCTGGGTTTTTGTGTGCTTAAAAGGTGTCTTTTTTTTTAACACGGCATCTCCTCCCGGAAAAATCCGGGCATAAGCTACAGACTGCCCCTCCCCCAGATACGTGTTTTAATCTGCTATTTTAAATATCAATCGTAAAGCATAACTAATTATTTACTCCCTATTTATCATGTCTTATAGCATTGTATGTTAATGATTTGTATTTTAATGTCATCAGTTTATGTATGTTTTGGTAATACACAGCTAAATGAATGAACATTACCGTCCCAGTTTTATTAACAGTCTGTAATGGTATTAAAACATAGCCAAAACTTACAAAACTTATGTACAGTTTAACTTTTTCTGGAAATGAAACTTGCTGTGTTATGCCTTTCTGCAAATGTTTTCATCCTTATCAAATATAATGTCAAAGTAGAAGAAATAAAATAATTTTTAAAGATTACTGTATCTGAAGCACTCTAATCATTTAACACGCAAGCAAAGATGTAACTGCCATTTAGCAGTAGGTACAGCTGTAATGTGGCCAAAGATTATGGATAAAGTCACTGGTACGTCATGCCCGAGGTTATAAATGAGACCCCTGGCTGGCATGACATATGTCATTCGCCAGAGGAAGTCAGCATGTGAAGCAAGAAATGACACTGCAGCCGTGAACATGATTGTCGCCTGTCAACATAGACGACTACAGAACTGTGAGTACCATTATTATTTTGAATTTGCTTTTTAAAATGTGAAAAATGCATTTTTTATGTTGATTTCTATTTTTCCACTTAGGCATGGATTTTCTTGCAATTTTTTTACACCGGCCATATGTATAAAATAGACATATTATTGGGGATATATGTTTAACAATTTATGCATCTAATGAGACATATATTGAACTTGTTAAAGCACCTTACGGGACGGATTTTTAACAATTTATGCAACAAAGGGGACATATGTTGAACTTGTTAAAGCACCTAACAGGACGGCTTCTAAACTAGTTAATGACCTAAAGGGGCTTCTCATATTAATAATAGGGATGGAGGACACATTTATTGTAAAAACAGGAACGGAGATAAGGTAATCTTTTTTTAGGTGCACAATGACATTTTTTTTACATTGTAAAGGACACAATATTCTGCCGGCTATATATAGTACTATAAGAAAAAGCATGCCCTGCAATATATGGGCATGCTTTCACTTATAGTACTATATGCAGCTGCATGCCAAGGGTGAAGTGCTTGTGGCAGTAGCCATTTTTTTTTTCCAAGAGCAGGAACTCCAGCGAGGTTAAACTCCAGCGAGTTTAACATAAACTCGCTGGAGTTTAATCGCCACACATCGCTGGAGTTTACAAATCGGAATTTAAATTCGCCTCTTAGTAAATCCAGAGACTTTGAACAAAAAATCGCCCCTCAACTCTAGCGATGTGTGGCGATTTGCAGAGGCGATTTTAAGCGCCCCTTAGTAAATCTGGCCCTATATCCTAGTGACCACCATACAATATACACTGCATAATAGTGTCAACCATACAAACCAGACTGCACCCTAATTACTGCCATACATTACACACTGCATCCTAGTGACCACCATGCAATCAAAACTGCAACCTAATCACCGCCATATAATACACATATCATCCTTGTAACCACCATACTATACATATTAAGGTGACTGACAAACATTACGGATTGCACCCTAGTAAACAATATACCCTATGAAGTAATCAGTATACTTATTTTTATAATTTTTCTTTTATGGTATATTATTTATGGTGGAAATTTTACTGTTATAAAGGAAAAAATTCTAATTTAACATTGATTTGATGAACGGTCCAGTATACAGGAGATAAAGAAACGTGAGGTTTAACTCACTAAATTCCAATTTAATATAGTGAAATATAATACAAGGAGAATTTGATCAATATAATAGTAGCTGATTTAAATAAAGGACATTGAACAAAGTTATCCTATACTATATTGCTAAAAAGTGATTACAATGAATAACTTTATAAACTTATATTATCTTATATATAGTAGATAAATTCATATTCAAACATTTCTCTCTAAACCCTGTACCTCACCACCCATGTCTCCTTAAATCCCCTTCTATTTCTCTCTAACCCCTCTCTTGTTTCTCGTTTACTTACCTTATTTTTTACTTATTTTTTATTTTTTACCTGTGTCTTCTGCCTCCTTGTGACACCACTGTGCAGGCTATGCAGTAGCGATGGTGTCTGTGTCTGCAGCCTGCATTCTTCAGATACTGAAGTGACCCGATGTCCCATGTAATAACAGTATCGTGTTGCTATTTCTAAATAACATTATAACGTTATAGCATTTCATATAGATATATTTATATTTAAAAATTATATTTAGATTTTATCCTCTGTGTTTTCAACTCCCATTTTCTTTTATGCCCCTGTGTCTCTTTAACTCTCATACATTTTTCCCTTTGTATCTTTAACTCCCACTCTAGAATCTAAAATTATGTATTTTGTTTTATTTCTTCTCAAAGTGAATACTTCTGTAATTTAAAATTTTTGGGGTAACATTTTTTCTATTACTTTTTATTGCTATTATACTGAAAAAGTTAATCAAATTTATTACATCAAATTAACGATTGTTTCAAATATTACAATTGCTTAGATAGTGACCCAAATGAATATGGTCCAAGTAAGTTAATTATATTTGATAATCAGAACATAGCAACTGTGGGAGAAATGCATGACCTTAAAATTTATTAGTAATAAAATTAATTCTTGAATAATGAAATCCACATTATTGCATCTGAATCATGGAAATGAGAAGTAGAAAAAAATTATATAATAATAGTAAAAAAAAATTATAATTGTAATTATGATGACTTTTCTTTTGTAAACAAACTTATTTGGTGACAAATATCCAATAAAATGTACCTATCAAATAGAATTAATCCAACAGAACCACTATAAAATAAGAGAGAGGAAAATCTTCTTCACTATAACACAAATAGGAAACCTGTAAGAGGTTTTTCTTTTCTTTTTACAAGCCTTAATAATGCCTTTTTCTTATAGTATTACTGTTTCTTTATCAAAAACAACAATATAACTTAATAAATACATTTTTGCTGTTTGTTGCGAAGGTCTTGGGCAAATGAAAATGTAAAATGACAATTTGTGAATAAATTATTTAGCATTTTTATATTTATGTTTATTGTTGTTAATTCTGATATGCATTTTGTCTGCACTGCCTTCAGTCAATCTAAGCATTTTCTGATAGAAACCACACAAATTCAACAAATTACAAAATTAAGTTATCATTAATTCATAATGAAGGGGCATATCTAGTCCCACGCAAGCATTACGTTATTGCGAGGGTCCGTAAGTACGATCATGTAGTGGGGAGTGCACACCCCCTGCATTTCCCACTCTCAGTAGTAAATCTGGAAACTTCCGCATGCGCACATGTTCCCTGACAGCGAATTTACGCAAATGGCTTGCGTAAATTCACTGTTGTACGCAGCTCAGGATATACCCCTAAGTTATTCAGTTCGCCAAGCTTCCAATGTTATGTTTTGCAACATATAATGTAATGCAACAAACTGCTGCAAAGGTGTCTAAGGTTCTGATTCAGACTATCATCTATGCCAATTACGTAGTATATGCTGGATTCAGACCTATGTGTGTTTTCTGAATGCACGAAGGTTTGGCTGTCAACACGGAAGAATGAAGTGAACTTGCCCATCACTCGCCTTTCTCTTACAGTTATGCCAACACTTACACTGCCATAACCCTGCCTTAAGTCTCCATGGAAATGGTAAACCCAGCTTGTACCACTGTAAAATTACCATGCTCCTTACAGAGTTTAGATGAGCAGAGGTGATGTGCTGCCCTGTAGGACTGATCTCCAGGCATACGGATCTGCAAGCGCATTGCCACATATTCACCCAAATTCCACAAACAGCCCTATAAGTATCTGCACCGGCCCAGAACAAATCTTTACAAACATTATCAAACACAAAGTAAGAATGGGGTAGATGAACTTGTACAGTAGTTAATGTATGCCAAACGTTCTCATAAATGAAATCTCATAAAAATACAAGCATTTTCTTAAGAAGTTTTGAGAAAGGGCCGAGCCCGAAACATGTTAAGTTCCTCTCTCTGACAGTCAGTGTGGATGACCTTTTTACTTTTGCCGCCAGCAGCTGCATCGGCCGTCCCGGCGGGGCAGAGTACGGAGCATCAGACCATCCATTACAGACTCTAGGGTATGGACTCAAGTGGTCTTTTGGGATACTTTTTATTGTTCCTTTTGTTTGTATTCAAATTTGGAGCAAATGTTTCTCCATGTTGTTTATTTTATATCCCAGTAAATTTCTTTATGCAACATATACAGCGCTTTCTTATTGTGGCATAGATATTGCTTTCATATATGTTTACTTCACATTGGATGTGTATGTACTGGATGCCTACAAGAATATGTATTTTTAAGGATTTAGGTATTTTATTTCCCACATCTAAGGACTATTTATAGTGACCTTTTTACCGGATTCTAAAGAACTTTTTTGGGTCTGAGGATCATGAACTTTTAGAGATATTTTTAGAGTTCATTTGATATTTTTAGAGTTCACATGATATTTTTAGAGTTCATTTGTATGCTGCTTTTAACATGTATATATGAATTTATTTCTTTATTTATATTCATATTACAATTGTATTGAGTGAGGCTATCCATAGCACTTTTTCTTTACCTCTCTGTTTTTATTCTGTTTTCATAAACAATCCCAATCCAGACACAAACTTTAGCATACGCAAACACAGTTTATGGCTAAACATTAGCACCAGTCACAGGTAATATCTATGGCAGCTGCTGCTGCGGAAGTCAGACATGATTGCTGTGGGTTCAAAAAGATTAAAAAATGTATAAACATAAACAGAAAAATAAATCAGCAGTGCTTCAGACTGCTGCCAATGTATGGCAATAGAGCATGTGACAGCAAAAATCATATGTTGATTTTGAAATATCACTAAACTCCAGCTGCTATTACCAGGATCCCCAATCCCAAAAAATTAATGCAAAGCGATTGGAGTATAGTAGAATAATAATAAATTATTACGGATAATAAATTTAATCAACAATCTCCTAAAACAAACATGCAACAATAAAACATGCAATAAAAATACAATTGTAAAACTTATAGGGTCTGACTAATGGTTAATTGCAGTAATTGTATAAGGTGTCATTAATTGCACAAGGTATTATTAAACAAACAGAATATCCACCTTGAATAGAAACAATTCAATATATATATCAGTGAGGGACGGGCAAACCTAGGTAGTCCGAATAGGTGTGAAATAGAGGTTAGTCCAAGTGATTCTGCTTCAATAAGTGGCCAGAATTGTGTGTTGGTGGGGGAGCGCCAAGCTGGACAGCCAAGATGTACCATTTGAAATCTGGTAGACCTAAACCTCCACTACAAGTAGGTCTTTGTACCCTAGGACGTCTCTCTTCCCAATATGAAGTGATTCAATTGGCATTGCAGTGACTTCAAAAGCTTGGATAAAATATTTTTACTCCTGTTATACAGCCAGTCCAGGAGATAAAGAGATGGTTCTAGGGCTCCAAATCAGTTTTAATTTGTGTATTTTTTTTGCTTTTCGAGCTGTGTATTTTAAGGTCAGTCTCATGAGATACAAAAGATTTCCCAGCAGCCCTAGTTTACAGACTTAATAATGAGGGACTGTTTGAAAAGAAGGATTTTGTGTCCTCCACCAGATGCAGAAAGAAAGAAAGAAAGAAAGAAAGAAAGAAAGAAAGAAAGAAAGAAAGAAAGAAAGAAAGTAATTAACTCTTGGTGGATGACCATAATTTTTTTTTAATTATTTATTGGGTCAGTTATTAAATCACATGAAATTAACCTATATTTAATTATCAGACTAAAATTGAACTGTACTGCTATACAAATATTTGGGTTTATGGATGTGCTCAAGCATTTCTCTCAATATGTTTATTTCTATGGAAACAGATAAATATCTTTACGTGACTTACTATACATATGGTCATAATTCAGCTAAAAAAGCAAAAGGAAATCAGAAGTCAGACTACCAACAGGTTACACAACCAACAATGTTCAAACACAAGACGCAAAGTAAACTCCCAAACATTCCACTATAATTCCAGGAACCCCGATGAGTTATCCATTAATAAAAAGCAGTTTATGGTAAAAGGTGACTCATGTTTGGGAATCAGGCAATGGTCATATCAGTTGAAAAGGTCAGTAGCTAAAGGACAGCTAACCTGTTTCAACTAGGATCAATGTTTATTATTTTATTATCTAGACAAAACAAATGAAACATACCTTCAAACGATTTGCTGATCTGGTTTTATTTCTTTAAATACATTACATTAAATTATATTATTTAGATATGCTCTCCTATATTTTTAAGGTTATACATATTAATATATCCATAATAGTAACATATACTGAATACCCCATCCACAAAAAAAAATTGTTCACTACTAGAAATAATGGAAGTTTTTGATAAGCATAAATCAAAATAGGATTTAGTTGTATACAATATTTAGGATACAATGGGAATAATATCCATTTTGCACTTTCATGTCCCATGGTTTTGTTATTTTAAATACCTTAGAATACTTTGTATTTTACTAAACAACAATGTAGGAAGAGCCGGCAAAGCCGCAAGGCAAGAATAGGCAGCTCACTGGTCCCGGGCCTTGGGGCAGGACAAAAGGGCACAGGTACATTGTAGCACAGAGTGGGCGCAATGTGGACCAAGCACCAAACCTAAATGTAGGGCACTGAGCAATGTCATGGGGCCTGATCAAGAGGTACGATGTAGCGCTGAGCATACTAACACTCAGCGTTACATCGCTGACTCCCCCTGACACTCCCCCTGCCCACAGCGTACTTACCCTCGCTTACGCCGGCTGAAGGCTACCCTAACTTCAGCCGGCGTAAGGAAGGGGCCATACGCTCGCACAGGACGCCCGATCCAGGATCGGGCGTTGCCGTAGCAACGCCGGGCAACATCTGCCCGGCGTATGCGCAGATCGGCTGAGAAGCCGATCTTACGCTTACGGTCGCCGTCCTAGCGACGGCGGGCGTACCTCTGGATCAGGCCCAAAGTGTCAAACAAATGTTTACTATCATTTCAGCAGTAGCCCAAAAGTGTATCTTACAAAACTGGACACAAGACAGCCCCCCAAATATTACCCTGTTCAAGGAAAAATGATTGTACTTATTCCGTATAGAGTGGTTGGAAGCTACTCTCACAAAAGAAAAATCAGTTAAGACACTCTTT
>WWET01000278.1:476839-492923 GCA_011038615.1 Limnodynastes dumerilii
CTTCTCGCTGCCCAGTTTAACATGATTTTGCCAACATTTAGACATGAACACAGGCGTAAGTAATGAAAATAGAATGAAAGTTATGAATTATTCATTATTCATGTCATTTAGACATGTAAACGGACGTGTATATACAAACAGACTGGGAGGTGTTAAACAACAGCTTTTATATGCTTGCATGCTTCAAAGTATGTTTTATTAAATTTTTTTATTGAAATGATAAATTGTTTTAGTTTATGTGTTTCATTATAATATTTTCAACATACTTAAATTAATTAAGATCGTTTGAATGCAAAAAAAAACAACTAACCCCTAAAAATAAAAATCTATAGATAAGAAATGCCTGAGCAAAATGTGTCAGTGCATTGCTAATCAGCAAAAACTAAACTAAAAAACAGATAAGTGGAGTGTATGAATTGGGTTTTAAACATGTTTCATTCTTTAATTAGACAGGTTAATAATTGTTAGTTGTGTAAAGCTGTTTTTCTTTTTTACCATAAATAAGGACTTTTTTCCTTAAATAGCTCAACTGACAACAGCTCCTGGTTGTGTAACCCACTGCAGGCAATTCACTAATTTTACTGGCTGGTAAAACTTGATAAAATTGCTATTGATATATAAGAGACAGTGCTTCTGTATGTCTAATGGAAATTGACAGTTTTTTTCTATTATATTATTTCTATTTTGCTTCTTTGATAAAAAAAAAAAAAGTATGAAGACTTTGGGCCCTGAAGTCAGAGCAAATCGTCACTTGGTAAGGTCATGGGACAAATACGGGCATCTGCAGATGTACACTGGGAGAGTTATACTAGACTCTGTTTGGACAATTGTTATCCCACAACCCACTGGTGTCACAGTTTGCGGCAAGTGCCGCACTTACCCCGTCCGCCGGCTGTCAGGTGTGCGGGGTCCCGTCACTGTCTTCTTTCGGAGTCTGCCACTATTGCGGTGACAGACTCCGCTACTTATCCCGATGCTGCCGCTGGCCTCGTGTGTTCGGGTGCCAAAGCGCTGTGGGATCTCCGTCCTATGGGCGCCGCCATCTTACCTGCAGGTCACATGTGCTGAACCACCAATGGACATCTGCCTCTTCAGTCCTCCAACCAATCTGTGCACAGGGCGCACTATTTAAACCCTGTGCACAGTGCTAAACATTGCCAGAACAACTAGGTCTCCTAGGTGCCTGGTACTTCAGGTCTTGCTCCTGTTGGTCCAGTCCTGTTGGTCCAGTCCTGTTGGTCCAGTCCAGTGGTCCATTCCTGTTGGTCCAGTCCTGTTGGTACAGTCCTGTGGTCCAGTCCAGAGGTCCAGTCCTGTTGGTCCAGTCCAGAGGTCCAGTCAAGAGGTCCAGTCCTGTTGGTCCAGTCCAGAGGTCTAGTCCAGAGGTCCAGTCCGTTGGTTCAGTCCGTTGGTCCAGTCCAGTAGTCCAGTCCAGTGGTCCAGTACGTTGGCCCAGTCCAGTGGTCCAATCCAGAGGTCCAGTCCAGAGGTCCAGTCCAGAGGTCCAGTCCAGTGGTCCAGTCCTGCGATCCAGTCCTGAGGTCTAGTTTAAAGGTCCAGCCCTGAGGTCCAGTCCTGTGGTCTAGTTGATTCAACCCTGCTGACTCCAGCACTGCTGCCTTCGGTCCCACTGACTCCGGTCCCACTGCCTCTGGTTCTGCTGCATCCTATCCTGCTGACTCCAGCCCTGCTGCATCCGGTCCCGCTGACTCCGGTCCCACTGCCTCTGGCTCCGCTGTCTCTCATCCTGCTGACTCCACTTTACAGTCATCTTAACCCGGACTCCGTTCAACCCCACTTGGACACTTTCATCGCTCTCTCACCACTTCCATCACCATAAGCCACCACCCACGAACTGTCTGATCATCAGTACCCATTGGTTCTTCTGTGATCTTCTTTCCAAAGGACTCTTTACTTTATTTGTCTGTATGCACTCATCCCCAATTAAACCTGTTCACTTTCATTTCACACCATCTCGGTTGTCTCAATCCTTGGAACCCGGAACCGATCCTAAACTTCTTCTGAACGTGACAACTGGGCTTAGAGAATAATTAGCACAAGGCCTTTTGTACCTTAGTGGAGGATGGGGAATACAAGCAGTTTTGCAAACCAGACCCCTTAATCCTGGGGTTGGATGGAGCCATGCTGGAGGGCTTCATGTTGTAACCACCAATCTATGTTTCCACCAGCTCAGGCTGGTTCCTAAACCTAGCACAGTTTACCTAAAATATTGCTGCTCCCCCTTTATTTCAGGTAACCAATCTAGGTTAAGACTAGCGTGCTGCACTTAAACACTGCCAACCAAGTTGTTCTTGCTTAAATTCCCCCCATCAGATTACAGAGTTTCAGTGTCTGGTCTTTATTTGATCTTATGGTTATCTAACACACAACAATCACCAGTATATATATTTTTTTCAAGAACCCAATTGTTTACACTTTTGTAATATGAAAACATCAGACAGTCTGCCTTTTAAATTCAAAATCAATTTTAAAATGGCTCCTGAAATCCTTTTTGTGTGCTTATTTTAATTTCTTTGATATATGTGCAGTGCAGTGAATACATCTTGAAAGTAAAGTATCCCCTGCAGCAAATTCTTTTACTTGTTTTGCCCTTGAGATTTTTGCTTTAGGAAGAAACAAGAAAAGTGGAGCAACTAAAATTCAATAGTCCACAAGGTTTTCCTTCAAATGATCTATGTATAACATAACAGTTCAATAGTTCAGAGATCAATAACATAATCAGCCAGATGAGTGCATTTATTTTATCATATTAACATTAACATTTGCATCAGTTTTTTATACTAGATAATTTCATAGTTTTCAAAACACCAATGTGCTTTTACAATAGTAACTTTAGCTATGGGGGGAAGATGTATGAAACAAGAATTATAGTTATCATGCTAAGATATTTGACTTGATGACCTTATGAGAAATAACAGTAAGATTCACTGCTAGTTTAATATTTATTTTGAACCTAGAATAGCTGTCTATATTTTTGAAACAGAAGTTTGGTATTTGCATTAGCTGTATTATCCATATACATTTGTAATGGGGTCAGATCCAGAATTCCAGTTTTATTGTAATTGTGTTCCCAACCAAAAAAGGAATCTGCGATCAAAGATCCGCACTAGTTAGACATTTATATTCTAACCAGTCCCTCTCACATAGATGTACTTAAGACTGCCGTCCCTTACTTTTCTGACCCAAGTGTGTAGAAATGAAGGAAGTGTGGATTAGTACATCGGAAAATGTCTTTTTGGAAGCAGCTCGTGCACAAGGGCTGCATTTCCAGGACAGTTCTGAATCCAGAGCTGTAGGGCAGGAAGGGCAAGGTTTTATGCTACTTGGGGCAAAATGTATGGAAATAGCACAGTGAGGGTGTGCTAAGCATTCTCTGTGCTATTCAAACTTGGATAATGTGTGTGGAAGGGCAGAAGTTTTAAGGTAGGCAGACCAGATTGTAAGTCTGTACAAATGAGGGAAGCTCCAAGCACAGCGGTATTATAATGGTTCCTAAATCTGAATGGATCAGTATATGTTGAATATATTCATTTGTCTCTATTTAGAAAATAGTGGCATATTAGATTTTTTTAAATGAATGGGTAAGTGTGCTGTGTCATTCTTTGTAAATTCTGCCGCAGACCCATCGCACCCGCCGCACCGACCAGACAGGTGAGTAGCACTCTATGGGGAGTTTTAGGGTAGGGGTGCAGGGAGGGAAGTGTTAGGGTCAGGTTGTCAGGGAGTGGAGTCTTAGAGTTAGGCTGCAGGAGGCAAGTCTTAGAGTTAGGCTGCAGGAGGGGAGTCTTAGGGTTAGACTGCGGGGAGGGGCGTTTTAGGGTTAGACTGCGGGGAGGGGAGTTTTAGGGTTAGACTACGGGTAGGGGAGTCATAGGGTTAGGCTGCAGGAAGGGGAGTATTAGGGTCAGGCTGTGGGGCGGGGAGTCTTAGGGTCAGGGTGCGGGGAAGAGAGTCTTAGGGTCAGGCTGCAGGGAGGGGAGGGTTAGAGTTAGGGTAATGGAAGGTTAGGGTTAGGGTAATAGAAAGGGAGGGTTCTGGTTAGGGTAATGGAACGAGAGAGTTAGAGTAAGGTTTAGGGTAAGGGTTGGGGTAACATTCATACTCACCATTCGGCGCGGCATCTTCTTTCTTCTCCTCTGTGATGCAGAAGCAATCGATTTCCCAGCCAGTTCACAACTGGCCATTTTGAAAAAGCCCCACACCACACATGTGTAGGACATACATTTCACATTACACGTGAATAAAAATGCATGTTTGAACAGAAAAACACTTAAAAAATGTTAACATTTTACAAATGATATGAGACAGGAAAGGGTCCTGCTTATGAGAGCTTACATTGTAAATAGGCTGACCAGACACAAAAGAGAATAACTAGAGTCGAAGGTCAAGTTAGGACTATGTGGAAGTAGATATAGGAAAAAGGCAGAAATCTTCACAGTGCAGTGAGCTTAGGAGAGCTGGATGAAAGAAGTTTGTTTTAAGAACACATGTAAAGGTTTGCATCACTGGGGAGTTGGCTTGAATCCAAAAATGATGTTAAGTGGAGTTTACATTTTCTACTCATGTCCTTGTGGGTTTGTTCTTAGTGCTCTGCTTTCCTACAATTGTCTCAAATTAATTATTTATCTAACTAAACTATTTCCAGTGTGAACATTTATTGTTACCATGTTAATGAAACTGGCAAATACAATTTTGGCATTTTTATTCATGTCAATAGCAATTTAATTCAGGGATAAATTCAATATTTAGGCCCTTATTCACATCCCTAATCGTATTGCTCATACATCCGTAATTTACTGATAATAGCTACTACGCATGCGGAGTAACAATTTTACGCAATCTACGTCTCGTTTTGTTATATATAAATTATGGACGTATGTGCAATACCTCCGGGGGTGTGAATCCGGGCCTTAATCTCCAAACGTGAATTCACTTTTGAAACAGATGCACCTTGTAAACTGCAAGAGTCTTACCATTTCATAGAGATTATTTAGATCTCACTTTCTGATCACTTTGCCTAACCTTTAGACCTTTCTGGGGGGTGTCACATCTCTTTTGGATAGACACTGAACCTATATTAGGGTTTGAGAATAGCACACTATATAGTATATAATGTGCCATCCCCAGACCCCTAATACACACCACAGATATTATAATATGTGTCATTCCCGGACCTCTAATATATCCCACATGTAATACAAGTATGTTAGGGATCTGCGGGTGGCACTTGACTGTGCTCTGTGGCACTCACCAGGAGCACAAGCTCCACCAGTTCCACCCTCACTACTCCCATATATATATATATATTTATATTAGTTAAAGAGAAAAATAGTGTTGTATAGCATATTTTGTATATCTTTTTTAATAATTTTGGATTAGATTTTTTTATTTGTTTGTTTGCCCATTGTGTTTATGTGTAATCTACAGGGCCGCTGTCAGAAGTTGTGGTGTCTGGGAGACATCCATGGGAAATTCATCCCTGTGTATGGGCCCAGTAATGATGGCGGACCCCATTAGCTCCGGGCCCGGGAAAGTAGTCTCGACTGCCCCTCTTCCCCATGGCAGCCCTGGTAATCTATGCATGCTACAGAACAGCTTTTAATGTATCATTAGGTAACCAGACTACTTTTAATTAATCCCCATAAATACCTCTGAAAAACCTTATTTTGACTATTGCTTTAGAATAATTACATTTTATCATGATTAATTGAATAAATGGGTAGTAGGTCATTTCTCTATTATTTATATGTAGATATTATGCACAAGAGAATCTAAGGCCCGTATTCAGAGTTCCAGACGTATAACATATATGTCCGGTGTTTAGCAATTTTTACTACTGCGCATGCATAGTCTTTTTTTTTTTACGTAATCTACGTATCTTTTTCAATCTATGTAAGAAAAAGATACGTATATTACGCTAAAAAATTACTATGCATGCGCAGTAGTAAAAAATCGCTCAATACCGGACGTATACAGTATGTTATACGTCTGGTACTCTGAATACGGGCCTAAGTGCATTATAAATTTGTATACAGAAATAGTTTGCTACAAAATGGAATTTAAAATTGTATAGAGTAAAATATATGAAATAAATAAACCATAATAAGCACTGGTTACCTAAATATTTGGGATTTCTGTCCATGTGGACTTGAATGTTTAAAATGTAAAGTTATTCACACAATTACAGATGAAACCAATCAGTTATTATTGGAAACGGCTAGAGGCAGTGTCTAGAATAAGCAATTAGCTTGTGTAGTGCTGTTCAGACATGGTTAGTCCGTGCCTCGAGTCTTATTCCCAGGGCTGATTGTCCTCTGTCATATTGCTTCAAGTAATGTAAATTGTATCATGTCCCTGGGTAATCGAGATCAGTGTTGTCTTGTCCATCCACTCACTGCTGATGCCCCTCTCTCCACTGTGATAATAGTTTTGGTGGGCAATCAGTGAGGATGCCTCCTTCACTCTACTCTCATAATAGAATGTCCTCCTCAGGCAAAATTGAATAACCCCCGACATGGCCTGAAGGCAAAGCAATGAGAATTCAATAAATCAGCAGGGTCAACGGCCTGTCATTTTTTGGCGACTATGCAATAATCCTACACTAACATTTAGAAATAGAGGCAGGAAACAGTAATATAGCCACCTTCATCTCAGTTCCTACAGATGATACATTAAAAATATTCTATTTCAATATGTTTTATGCATTGCGATTTCTATTGGTTTCAGATGCATTTTTTTTATAGCTATAAAACCCATAGGCATCAGCATGAAATGGCATTTTACCTGATGTTATTGCAATAACCGTGGTAAACTTTAACAACTTTGCTCTTCTTTTTTTTATTTTCCATATTTATAGAATATGGTTAAAGTGTTATCTGTTTAGATTTATTGATTTGTTTTTTAAATAAGACACATTTAAACCTGTTTTTTTGTCATAAAATAGTGTTGAAAAATGTATTACAATAAAAATTTACTATTTTTTATATATAGCATTTTATATAGTGCAAGCAAATTATATAGTGTTTTAAAACAAAAAAGGTAAAAAGAAATTTCCTAATAGCAGGACAGGATAATAATTGTTTTATTGTAGAAAATACATCAATGAACTCATGATATTGTAATATTTTATGTTATTATTTTCTTCTTCCTAGCAAATTAATGTAGCATTTAGTAGTTGCTAGAATTTCTATGATATAATTTATGCTTCTTGACTTGTCTTTTTAGCCATGTAACCTTTACTTTAAACTAATATTGTTATTATTAACTTTTTAGTATGCTCAAATATTTTCTCCAGTGATCTTAAAATAGCAAAATGTTTACTTTGAAAGGGCAGGTTGCAGTGCGCTAAATTCCATTCTCTCGCTTTTCACGTGTGCCGTGCAGAAGACAGTGCTATTTCACACCATTAGAAGCTATAGCTTATCCTATTTAGGGCACATTGTGTAATTATTATATGTAGCATGTTTAATCATGGTGCTTTATATACATATTTTGTTATTTTTATTTTTGTTGAAAAGGATTTCAAGATTTCAAATGCTTATGTTACAAATTGTAATAAAACATGCATAAAGCAAATAATTTGATCTATTCGTGTTTTCTATCGTCTATTATATAAAAGGATATAATGGGTGCTAAGATAATCTACATATAGCTTACTCCATGTAAATAATTTTATGTTACAAAGGTTTATTCAAAAGAACTGTGTTGATATTGTGCCTTTTTGTTCTACTATGTTTTGTCCCTAGCAAATTCATCTTTAGGAATGACTGACACATTTTAATAATGTCTTTAATGTTCTTTCTGGCTTTCTAGAGTTTCTTTGAGGATATTACATAGTCTGTATATTTTGCATAGCATGTGAAGTAGTAACTGCTATTGTACAGCATGTCAGGGGCTGGCTGGCAAATTTAAGTCTAGAAGTAAAACCCCTAGCAGTGGTGCTTAAGTAACAGCCTGTTAGTTCATTGGTGATCCAGTGAATAGGCGGCTGCAGCGCCATTGATTATTTTCCAGATGCCTCCCTCGTGGACTACTAAGGCCATATAGTCTAAGCAGAACTGATGCCTCATCATCCACAGCCACAGGTCTGGTCCTACAGGCATTGTTGGATAAGTACTTAAACGCACAAAAGGTCATGGCTAGAGGATGGTTGACACTGTACAATGTACATGGTACCTTTCAAATATACTGTGTATCATCAACTGCACCCACAGACTGCTTCCACAGCTCAGTGTGACAAGCATGTATTATACTCTTATATCACAGTTATAGTTACTCAATAAGTACCCCACTGATATATATGCAACACAAGCAACATACTAGTGACCACCATACATGGTGGTGGTGGTTGTATGGTGGTAACTACATTGTAGTTACCACCATACAATACAGATTCCCCTTCTAATTTCCACTATACAACACAGACTGCACCTTAATTACCCCATTGAATTCAGATTGCCTCCTAGTTACTGCTATATGCACTTCCCTGCCACTGTATGCCTCCAGAGATCCTTTCCTACCGCATATGCTTCCTGCCATCCCTTTTCTGCCTCTGTGTGCATCCTGCTATCCTTTTTATTCTTGTATGCCTCCTGCCATCCTTTTTGCCTCTGTATTGGTCCAGCCATCCAGTGTGCCCCTATATGCATCCAGCCATCCTGTGTGCCCCTGCATATGTCCAGCTGTCCTTAACATCATTATTTCTAAGAAAAATAGGCTTGTTTTGGTCCTGAAATAAGGTACATAGTCCTCCAAACTTAGGAGGTGTTACCTGGAGAAGCCGTAAATACATACATACTAACAAAATAAACAAAACGAATCACTTCCTGTTGTATAGGTACACGCATGTAACCACAAGCATCAAGGATAATTATTCACACATATAAAGTCATTCACACTGCAGTAACATACCACCCTTGAAAAATCCAGGATTTTCAACCTGGGTTTTTGGTTAGTCATTTGTGTGTAAAAAACAAAGCCGGGTCTGACCCTTTCACATGTGCCATGAATTTCCCGGGACTGCCCTGGCAAGCAACTGTCAATCAGACAAAAAGAAGCTCTTATTGGCTGAAAAAATTGAAGGCAACTTCACTTTTTAACAAACTACAGGACTTTTAATGAAGAGAACCTGAAAGGAGACAGGAGGCATTTTGTTGTACTTGTATGTCTCCTATCTGGTCCGCCCGCAGGTGTGTCTCCTTTCCCTGCGTGTGGCTCCCGGTTACAGGTTTCTTTACTATTGCCATAGGGCCTGATCCAGAGCAACGCTCGCAAGCGAGCGTACGCTCATCGTATGCGAATTTTCGGCGAAAATTTCGCAATGCGCATGCCCAGTATGACAGGTTCCGGTCGCCCGCGCGTCATGAGCGAATAGCGGGCGTATCGTTAGCGTATTTTTCGCACGGCGAGCGTATTTTTTTTACGATGGTCGGCTGGGCGCCCGTTTTACTACAGGGAGGCGGGGATAGCCATTTAAATTGTACAGTATGGGCGTGCTAAGCGTATTTTCGCAGCGTATTCTCTGCGAATTTTCGTACGGCCGACGGTCGTACCCAGTGTAGGGTATAGCCGCCGTAAGCAGGGACTTTACTATGGGAGTGCTAGGGGCGTGTAGGTTGATACGACGAGCGTATTTTCGCATTCGCCCGTCGTTGCGAATTTTCGTAGCGCTGGATCAGGCCCATAGAAATAGTAAAGAAATCTGTTTAATCAGGTGTCTTTGTCCCAGGTCTGAATCTTGGGTCATTAGAATCAGGTTGCTGAAAAAGGGACGTTTCACATCACCACCAAATACCCTGGTTTCTGCTGAGGTATTTAGTGGAGATGTGAAAGGGGTATGAGGTATGAGAAAAACCAAAGAAATAATATATAACTTTTTTTTTTATCATATATTAAAACTTTTTAAATGTAACAAAGTCAAAAGAATAATACAGTTAGCGACATTTATTTTTGTTTGGTGGTATTATTTGTTTCCTGACACAAGGTTTCTTGCTAAATGCAGAAACAAATAGCCACATGCAATCTATATGTCATCTCGGTAAATACAAATAAATATATAAATACCCCTTAGCTGTTAGTATTTTGGGAAAGATCTAAAGATAATTGATAACAAACATAGCTTTATTTATGATCTGTTAGATGACACTGAAATAACCTTAAGTTAAACTGATAAAGGTTGCTATGTGCACAGTGACATAGATTTTGGCACTGTCAATAATGCGGAGGGCCAGGTACTGTGACTGTGCCATGACTGTACTGCTGACTGCTACCAGTTACCTTAAAGAAGTGCAGCTGCATGGAACACCCTCTAATTCCTGGCACACCCCATGACTGCACTGCTTGAATGGTGCTTGAACAGCAGCCCTAAAACATCCTTTATGCCTTTACCTAACTTACATCCTTCTATCTACATTGGCCCAGGTCTACCTATGCTTCACTAATTAACACAAAAGAAGACTTTTCCTACCTAAAATGTTTCTCTGTAATAAACATACAAATCTCTCTTACAAATCATTGTATTTCAGGATGCCATAGAAATCCAGCTAACCTGAAATACATCACCTGTCTCCCATGGCTTTCCAAATGTATAAAATGTGCCCTATGGAAAGAAACCAACCTCCAGTCATGACCTCTTCTTGGGCCTCATTCACAAATAAGAAGGAAATAAGTAGGTGCGGATTTGCAAAACTATACATCTAAGTTGCAATCAACTCCCATGACGTACCCCTCATTCTTATGGATTTTTGCTGGCTTCCCCTCCATAGGAAAACCTTAACTCTCCGTGCGTATCTTTGTGTGGACTTTGCTAAAGTACATGCTAAAGTACATGCAGAGTTTGCTATCCCAGCCCATTCAGCCCTATTTAAATGCCTCCCACCCACTTTTCTCAACTTCCTTCTTACGGAGTACTGGAACGCCCCTTTTAACAGATCTCATTAGGCATGGAGTTGAACTCCGTGCATAACGGGTTTCAGTGCGTAACATCTGGATCGTGCATGCACAATTCACATAAAATCGTCAAGATATGCAAACTGGACCAGATTCAGAGATTGAAAATAAGAAAGGAAAATTACTTCTGGGCAAAACCATGTTGATTTCAGGGGGAGTCAAGTTATTTGTATTCTTTGCATGCAATCTATAAATTGCTTACTGCACACAGATACTGACCAGCTTTACTATTACACTGTTATTTAGGCTTGGCCCGGGAAACATCACCTCTCTACTCTAATGCTGTTTGCAAAAGATGAAATATGACTCCCCTGCAATTAACATGGTTTAGCCCAGGTGTAACTTTCCTCTCTTATTTTCAAACTCTGAATTTGATCCACAGCCTGTATATATTTAGGTATGTTATTAAGCATGAAACAGGGCTTTTATCTACCAACCTAGAGGTGGGGTTGGACTACATCTCTCCCCAAATTCACATATTTTCAACTACTTTTAAGTCCATGCTATACGGATCTTCAACCAATTCTTTCTGCATGTTGCAGTGATCTTTTGCTCCACCTTCCCCTTCCCCTCCCCCTTCCCCTCCCCCCAATGGATTTTGACAACAATTTCAACTACACTCTCTAATGCCTTATGCTTTGACATTCCAACCAGTTATCTTGGTGATTTTAACTTCCCTTTTAATAATTTTTCTTTACCTGATGTTTCTAAACATTTCTCTTTACCCTCAACTCTTGGCCTCAGTGGAATTATTCCTCTACTCATTAGGATGGCAGTTGCATTGAACTTGTATTTCCTAAACTTTTCTCGGTTGCTGATCTTAAAAACTCTCCTCTTCATCTCTTAGGGCCGGTTTCAGAACTAGTTTATTTATTTTATTTATTAACAGGTTTTTTTTATAGTGCCTTCAAATTACGTTACACCAGAGAGCAGGTGCAGTGGCTGGGAGAAGTCCTGTAACTGGTTATCAGAGCAATTGTTTAGTGTCGATGAGAGCTGTATGTCCTGTGAAGATCTGTTAGAGTGAGCTGGGATATATATATCTAGGTTAGTAAAAGGATTTTGTATTTGATTCTGTAAAATACAGGTAACCAATGTAGAGACTGACAATGTGGACCAGCTCTAGAAGAGCATTTTGTAAGGAAAATCAGTCAAGCTGCTGCTATACAATTCCTATAGACTGTAGGAATTGTAATTTTACAAAATTCTGAGCAGAACGGTGGCTCAGTGAGTAGCACTTGTGCCTCACAGCACTGAGGTTATGAGTTTAAACCTGGACAAGGCCTTAACTGTGTGGAGCTTGTATGTTCTCCCGATGTGTGCTCTGGTTTTCTCCCACATGCTGGTAGATTAATTGGTTGCTGACCGTGTGTGTGTGTGCGTGTGTGTGTTAGGAACCTTGGTATGTAGTGCCAATAGGGACAGGGACTGATGTGAATGTCTAATGTTCTCTGTAAAGTGGACAATTTGTGGAACTATATATAAGTGGGAATACAATAAGAGGAACTTTGCAATAATCAATGTGTGTGATGACTAATGAATAAATGAGAGTTTTTGCAGTATCTTATGTGAGATATTTGCGTTGTGTGGAAATGTTTTTTAGGATTTAGAGACAGATTGTTTGTGGGGAACAAAGGACAGTTCAAAGTCAAGGATAGCACCTAAGCATTCAGCTTTATGAGTAGGGATTATTTCAGCATTGAGAGACCAGGTGGGTAGCTTTTATTGGCAAGTGGAAATATTATTAATTCAGTTTTTGAAAGGTTAAGTTTGAGATGATGGGAGGACATTCAGGATGAAATCCAAGATGACTTTAGGCAATGTCCCTAACACTGAGCCTTCTGGTGTGCAATCTCCTTGCACATACGGAATTCTGGATCTTAAATGCTAGATGTTAGCCTCCATTGCGGAGGCTAAAGTATGGAATTTAATTGCAGTTCTGGATATGGCCCTTGGACTACAAACAAACTTTCCTCCACTAATTCTTTTTTAATCAAATCATTTTTATTTAAAAATTTATATCAGCAATACAATTAACACTGCATATACATTTGCAACATTAATCAGTATTTTGTACAGAGAAAACAGAGCATGTTGTCTTATTTCAAGTGTCAAAGCACTAGCGCATAACAATAATCTTGGATACAGGTAGCTAAAAGGTAGCAGTTTAGACAGCGCTAGTATACAAACATATGCGAAAGAGCCAACAGTTTGTTAAAAGCATTTACACAAGGGTATCATCAGATGGGGAACCCCCATAGTAGGCCAACCAGCCATCTCAAATCTTATTGAACTTCTGAGGACAGCCCCTGCTTAAGTAAATTTCTTGTGACTCATAGAAGTATTTACCATGTGTAGCTACTCTCCAAGCAGGTGGGGGCGGAGGCACACCAGGATCTTGCTATACATACTTTAGCCCACATACTGTATAAAGAGACCTAACATAAGTTTGTCTATATAAATTAAAGTGATCTTCAAGTCCAACACTAAAAATACACCATTTGGGATGACTGGCAGGGAGCCAACAGTGCCCTATACAGTTGTGAGCCACTTTCCAGAACCTCTGCACCCCCAGACAAGACCATAATAAATGCAGAAACTGGGCATACAATTCCCCGCACTTTGGGAAGGTGTCGGAGTGTGTGGCAGCGTTAGATAGGCTCGGTGTAAATTTGAATTTGCTGGAATCTAATGCTTGCAGTAAACCCCTGGGAGCTGCAAAAGATCCGCTCCCACTCCTCATCGTCAAGTGGGCCTATGATGGCCTCCCATAACACCGTTAAAGAAGGAAGTGCATGTTCAAATTGAGCATTAACTGCATGCTTTATTTTAAAGAAATCAAACCACATCGAACCAGGGAGCGTTTTTGAGAGCAGATTCCTCCAATATTTTATGAAAGGTATCTATCTCATGCCTGTGCCAAGCATCTGACTCCTCAAAATTCCCAAGGACAGGGAAACTGGAATTATACCAGATGGGGGTAGGAGGTTCGACATCTTTACCCCCAAATAAAGCATTTGTCTAACCCCACACCTTTTGCACCTGAAGAATAAGGGAAGCAGAATCACGGGGATAAGGGCCTGCCAACAGGGCCTGCGAGGGAGTATGACTGAAGCCTGTCTGCCTAACCAGGGTCCAATGAAGGTTATCATGGGGGAGTCAGTAATCCAGTCCCTCAGGTGAGACAGCTGAGCGGCAATATAATAAAGTAAAAGGTTTGGGAGGGCCATACCCCTTCTCCCTAGATCTGCATAGGTTTTCCTTGCTAATACTGGCTCGTTTATTTCCCCAAACAAAGGAGATAAATAAAGAATTGAGTTTGCGGGTGAGTTTTTGTTGTATCGGGACAGATAACTGCAGGAGAATATATAACAATTTGGGCTGGACAGACATTTTTAGTAAGTGTACCCTGCCCTACTGTAAGAAGTAGTTTATGCCAAATTTTCATTCTAGCCTCCAAGGCAGTAATAAGGGGTAACAGGTTATAGGAGCAAAACTGAGACATATCATTTGATATTAGGATACCTAAATATTTGAAATGGGAGGTCCACTTTAGAGGACAGGCATCTATGAGAGACGCCGGACCCGGACTCCTCATAGGCATTATATAGGATTTCTCCCAGTTAATCATAAGCCCAGAGAAGATACCAAACAGGTTGACCAAATGGAGGAGAGCATCTATTGACCCCTAAGTATCAGATAGAAATAATAAGAGGTCGACTGCATAAAGGGCGATCTTTTTCTCCGTCTCTCCTGCAATAATCCCTTAATTGTAGTCCGTGCCCTAATAGAGCAGGCAAGAGGGTCCACTGCTAATGCAAACAGGGTCGGAAAGGAGCGGGCAACCCTGCCAAGTTCAAACCTATCAGAGAGAAAGCCACTGATAGAAACCCTGGCAAGAGGTGCAGAGTAAATTTATCCTGTTAATAAATTGGGGACCCAGCTCCATCCTCTCCAACACCGCCTATAGATAACACCATTCAATGGAGTCTAACACTTTTGCAGCATCCATGGAGACCACCTCTGATCCCTCCAGATGCCGCATCTGCAAATGGGTAATTAGGCGTCTTAAGTTAATGGAAGTGGGTTTTTTTGGGCAAAAAAATGGTCTGGTCTGGATGTATCAGCTCCTCCACCACCTGAATGAGTCTATAAGCTAGAACCTTAGCAAATATCTTAATATCAGTGGTTAGGAGTGAAATAGGTCTATACAAGTCAGGTGGTTCCTTTCCTGGTTTCAGTATTACTATTATAAGGGCCTCACACATGGAGCCTCCATCCTGAAATTGATTAAATAATTAATTTAGCCTGGGCAAAAAAAAAACTTGTGCAATATCAGGAACTGTGCGCTGCATCCCACCCTCGGAATCTCTTACTACAATTATGACAGTAGTAGGTCACTCATCTCTGGTCAGGTAAGTAAATGCCGCACCTATCCGACTGGCCATACCATGAGTGAGTAGAAAAAAGGAGCTTCCTTTTAGATTTGGTAGTCAGAATAAACTTGGTGACAGTGGGCCTGATCCAGACCTACGGTCGCATGCGAGCTAACGCTGATCGTAAGCATAAAAACGGCAGTAAAAACACACCGCGCATGCGCATAGTGACAACTTCCGGTCGTACCAAAGACCTTTTCGTAGCGGCGATTCTGGCTTCCGTATTGTTTGCGTTTTTCCCGACAACGGGGCGTGTTTATAGTACGAAGTTAGTACGGGCGCTGGAGTTAAGGAATGTAGGCGGGGGGAGCCATTTAAATTGTACAGTATGGGCGTGCTAAGCATCATTTATACGCAATGAACGTACGGACGCCCACGGGAAAGAACACAAAAGTTAGGGTAGGGTTTGCCGAGCGTATGGATGCTAAACTAGGTACGAGCAAGGAGAATACCTATTGCCGTGCATCGGTACTACGTTCGGCGATAATACGCTACGCACACCAGCGTAGGTCTGGATCAGGCCCGTAGTCACTAGGATGGTGTATGTATTGGGTGGTGGTCACTAGGATGCTGTGTGTATTGGGTGGTGAACACTAGGATGTTTGGTGCTCACTGTGGTGGCAGTGACTACCTGCATTGCACAGAGGTCACTATAAATCTCTTTATTGGAATGTGAAATA
>WWET01000278.1:493482-510729 GCA_011038615.1 Limnodynastes dumerilii
CATGGTTAGAAGTCTTACCATGTTGTGCTGATAGAACTACAAGGGTCAGCTTTGCTGATCCTTGTAGTTCGATCAGTACAGCATGGCTAAGGCTTTCAGCCATGCAGCACTTAGGTTTTTTTCAATCTCACACGATTTGCTGCGATTTATTAAAGGGCTAATCACGGTGGTTTTCTATTGAAAATCACTGTGATTTAGCCCTTTAAAAATCGCACACCATCGCCTGAGATTAAAAAAATCGCGGCTATATCGCCGTGATGGGCTGCGATGTGAAATCGCAGCCCAAAATCGTTTTTAATGAATGAGGCCCTTAGAGTCTTTAAATTTACCTATGTGCGCAATGAAGGACCCCCGCATATATGCTTTAAAGGCATCCCACACTATATATGAGGCGCTATGGCCCCCATTGCTATCAAAATAGGACCCCCATTTGGCCCCCAATGTAGATTCCTGACCCACCAAGGTTAACCAAAAGGGATTGAGTTTCCAGAATGATGCCCCCCTAGGCAAATTTATATCCCACAAAACTTTTATAGGGGCGTGGTCAGATATTCCACGTGGCAAATAGTCCACATCCACTATAGACATTGAAGAAGCCTGAGAGACTAATGCCAGGTGAATCCTGGAGAAGGTGCAGTGCAAGGAGGAAAAGCAGGAGAATTTAGATACAGTTCCACTAGTGCTGCCGAAAAACGAGGAGAGGAATAACCTGCCTTCTCGCCGATCTCCCTCCACCAGTCCATTACAGGCTCTAATACCATGTTGAAATTCCCCATGCATATTAGGGGGGAAACAGGGATTAGAGATACAAATTCAATTAAATGACTATGGATCTCATATGAAAAGGGGGAGGTATATATACAGCAGCAATAATCAATGGTGAGGAATACAAGAGTGCATGAATAAATATATACCGGCCCTGAGGATCAGTTTTAACCCTCTCAAGGTGAAATCCAACCCTTTTATGGATGAGCACAAAGACCCCCCTAGAGTGAGTGATGTAAGGAGCATGAAACACCTGGCCGACCCAATGTCTCTTTAGAGATAGTAACTTACTTCCTGATAGATGGGTTTCTAAAAGACACACTAAATCAGGGTTATACGCTTTAACTTGTTTTAGGACAAGGAATCTCTTCACTCTATCATTGAGGCCCCTAACATTCCAGCTAATCAATGAAATTGGGGAGATGTTACGATTACTTTGTGACATAAGGGCATAGACCTACTTACAACATGGACGGGGTTTTCATAGAGACCAACACAGTATACAGTAAAACAATATAAACCATCACTCTCCAAATTAGTGGAGAATACATAGCATACAGGTACCAGACACAAAGAAGTTCAGAGTAAAAATGTATTGCTGACCGTTTAATACAAAAACTAAACAAAACTAAACATAACCACTTATTACCCTCTAAACCCTCCCACCCTGCACCCACCCCATATACATTCCCCAACATAATGTATATATTACCCCGTGACTTTAAGATAACCTAGATATGAGAAAAATCACATCTTAGTGGAGCACCTGGGCTAGAATTCCAGAACTATGTAACGAGAATGTAAACCAATTAAAGCTATTCTTAAGCTCCATGTAAATGAGAAAAAACAGCAAAGGCACATTGAATAACATAACAATATGGCATATTGGTATTTCCCCAACCTGCCAACCCTTAGAAAAGAAACCTAACTAGCAGATTGCATAATATAAGAACAGTCTCACCAAAGGAGGTTCGTGGTAATTTGGTGCGGTTATGTTATTGTAATCCAGAGTAGGATAATGAAACAGCAAATTACTCTCTCACGTTGTCTAGTTGACGTTGTCCAGGAGCATTTCTGTCCAGCCAACTTGCCACAGCCCTTGATGATTCAAAGATATGCACCTGACCCTTCGCTACAACCTGCAGCCTTGAAGGGTATAGCATAGCATAAGGAAGCCGGAGGTCACACAGGTGCCTTTTAACCTGCAGGAACTGTGTCTGAGACCTCTGTACCTCAGCAGCGAAATCCGGAAAGGCAGAGATTTTCTGGTTATTGAACATGAGTGGGCCCTTCAGGCAGGCCAAACGAAGGATAGTATCCCAATCTTTGAAATTCTAAATCTTGGCAATAATGGTATGTGGTGGAGCCCCAGGATGGGGGCTTTGGCCAGGCTTCCCCCACTAATTCTACATCTATCCTGTATGATTACATAATCCTTCTCATAGTCATAGAAATCTTGCCACCATTAATATTCTGTCTTCGGTATATAATTTCCACTCTCCTGATATGGCAATATCTCACCTCAACTAAATAAACTATCAACTGCTGTTCATTAAGTCATCATGTACTATGACCACATCATTGTCAGTCATGGCACGCTAAGGATAAAAAATCCATTCTGCGAGGTAGAATATCATGGTAGTGAATTTTATTCTACTAATTGCTTTTTAACTTATACAAACATTTACCACACTTTTTGATTTACTCTAGACAGTGCCAAACATCCCTCGTTTTTACTCAGGCTTTTAACCCCAAACACCTTTTTCATATATTTAATTCTTCTCTGAACCCTCCTATGCATAATTCATCAACTTCCATTAGTGCCCAAGATCTTGGGCCATATTCAGAGATCCGTTTTCAGGTGGATTTACGTGTATATTTTTAGGATCGGATAAACTGCGCATGCGTAGTAACTTAGTAAGTATTTACGTAATTTACATTGAATATGCGCACGTAAGTGCTTTAGGCACGAAAATGGGAATCGCACTTGGGAACATACGTACGGAGGGTTGGGGAAATACATACCTGAAAATTTACATGAAAGAGGGTGGGGCGAGTCTTTGAGGGCGCGGTTAGATTGAATCACATGTACGGGATACATATATACACGTAAGTACACACGTAAAATTAGAGGTGGTCTCTGGAGGCGTAAGTGTACGACTGCACGGCAGTGAGAGGGAAGTGTCATGGGTGTTGGTGTGTGTTGCCTTGCTACGTGCATGCGTATAGTTGCGTACTTTTAAAAAACGGGGGCCGTATTCAGAGATGCGTTTTTTCAAAAGTACGCAATTACATAGCAAGCCAACACCCACCAACACCCATGACACACGCACTCAAAGACTCATTTAAATGCCTCTCATTTCACATAACTATTCAGGTATGTATTTCAACCCCGCCCCTCCGTACGTATGTCCCCAAATGCGATTCACATGTCCATGCCTAAAGCACTTAAGTGCGTATATTCTACGTAAGTTACGTAAATAAAGTTACTACACGTGCGCAGTTAAAACGTACCTAAAAATACGCACGCAACTTCACGTTAAAATGGATCTGTGAATACGGCCCTGGATCTGTGAAGACGGCCCCTTGTTTTGTACGATTGATAAGATCATACATGAACTGTTCTCCTCCTCCTCCTCGTAAACTACCATACTGCTCAGCCCTTATCTTTCACACTCTGGCATCATCTTCTCACAAATAAGGAGGAAGTACCTACTCTCTTTTTTTCTCCACTGCACTACTCCTTTTGAACCCGTACATTCCCATGACTATCTTCTGTACTTGTTGCAACCTATTGCATGTTTTCTCACTGCATGTGCTCAGACACAAAATGTGTGCTCCATTCAGACCCAAACAGAACTCAAGGTCAGGTGGGTTGAGTTCTGATGGGTGTGGGAGACAAGAAGAGGAGGTATGTAGTCAATGTAGAATAAGGATGTGCCCAAGCAAGTGCGCCTAATAAAGATCTGAATACAAATGGAAATAAGCACAGTTATATCAAAACATTTGCATCAGCCCCATGTAATGGCTAAATCCAAGTAGCTAACTTTTCTGACTAGTGTGTTAGAATTTCAAACTTCAATTGCAATTCTAAATTTAAGAAATTGCTGCTAGACTATTGTGTTGTTGCCAAATTTGATAACATATACATATACAATAAAAATTAATATTTTAATATAGTAGTATAAAATGTAATTATTTTTTACATTGAATTAAAGTGTTTGCACAATTCATAACCTTATTTTCCAGTATACAATACAGTATACTACCCTACTCTTGCGTAACATATTTGGTCACGTAGCTTCCTTGAGCTTGTCTGCTTTGTGCCCATACGTTCTTGCACTGCCATACAGAGCTACCTTTGGATCGCATGCAGCATACTCTGAATTTGCGCCTGTATATACGGAACTAACACTGCGGTCCCTTAGTGTTGTCTTTTATAGATCCATTTCCTCTGCTCTCCCTTTTGTCAGTTAGAGTACCACAAAGCTCAGTCTTAGGCCCACTGATTTCTCTATTTATAACGCTTCCCTTGGACAGCTAGTGAACTCATTTGCATTTCAGAATCACCTCTATGCAGATGATACACAAATTTACCTATCCATTCCTGATCTCTCACCGACTATCTTGGCCTGCGCAAATAAATATATTTGTGCCATTGCATCCTGAATGTCTTCGGAAAAACTCAGTTTTTCAAAAACAGAACTTATAATATCACTTATCCACCTGGTCTCTCTATTTGTGTTGATACACTACACTACAGTAATATCAACTCATAAAGCTTACTACCTAGGTATTATTCTTAACTTCAAACTATTCTTTGGGCCTCACATACAATCTGCATCTAAATCATGTTACATAAAAAAGAATTTTGTGCACTTCTTTATCTTTGCTGTTCTCACTGTCCTTTCCTTCTCAGGAATTATCATCTAGGGCCATGACCTACCAAGAGCCTGCAGACAAGTATTTCCCACCATCAGGGGCTCCAGTAAACACCTGTCTTTGTGTCTGGACATGTGATTTCCTGAAACACTGATTATGTACAATGCTAACAGAAATAGAAACCCATAGACTCTAAATTAAGTTTGTTGATAGGGGTACATATGGAGAAGGTGGGGGACTAAATCTGTGAATACTGAGCATCTTTCTTGTGATAAGGTCATGATCTCAGGGACTACTCTTCCTATCAAACATACATTCTTGGTGTTTGAAAATAACTATTTATAAACTTACTACAAACACAGATTTAATACATATCCTCAGAGAAAATGTAGGATAGAGAATAGCTTAGAATAATCTTACATAAAGTACTTGTAAATATACAACAAAGTCCACATCTGTTCAAAGCAAGCATTTGCCTGGAGAGTCAGTGTACATTATCAGGTTTGCATGTTACCAACAGACACTTTTTTAGGCTTACACACCCCATTTTCTGGAAACCAAAAGTACCATTTATAAGATTTAACCAGTTGATATACATTGGATCTCAGTTGTCTGATGGAGCCATATTACTTTCCAATAACCAAGTTTCTTGGTGTTGGTAAAAATGTATCCATATTATAGGCATGACTATGGGCAAGGTTTTAGACTAGGGTCATTTTTAAACTAGGGTATTTAGTAACTGTGACAAGGCACACGGACCCCTCTGTTGTCACCAGTCTGTAACAGACTACTAACCGTTGTCCTGCTAGGTTGCTACGGGAAACGACTTATCCCGATATAGTTCCTACACCGGGGAGAATAGGGGTACCTCCTTACAGCCAGTAACCCACTGTCACTTGCTCTTCTCAGTGTGCTGTAGGATAGTTTCTTTGCTGTGATGCCTAGAACAACGTCCTTCTGGGTATCCACTGATATGGCTGTTGCACATCCCTTATTTGGCTGTTGTCCCCCTGAACCACTTGCTATGGTTTAGAGCTACTGGGTAGTTTGGCAGAGTTGACAGGGAGCTGGGTTTCCTTCGGGTCAGCAGAGAAATGGTTTAGATTTAAGCTAATCTGTAGGTCACAGTAATACAGCCGTTGCAATTCTTGAAGCGAATAAATGTTTTATTAGCTCTTAAGTGGGTCCTAATAAGGATCTGGACCACTGGTTTAGTGTACCAGTGATATGTGAAGACTTTAATACAAAACACAGCTTATTTTATACAGGTTTTTGGCACACATGCTGGGAGGGTAGGTAGTGCAAAACTGGTGCCGCTACATCTAAAATATAACATGCAATATTTACAGTCAGGGAATATTACCTCTACCCTTGAATTGAATGCAATTTACACATAACAATATTTGCACAAGTCTGTGAACTTATAAATGAGAGTTCCTGTAGCTTCAAAATACAAGGAGGAAGCTAATAAAGGCCCCGATCCTTGGTTCCCTCCGAGAGGAGAAATACGTACTGCTTGTACTTAATTCCCCAGGTTTGAAGGCTATACATGTGCACATGAGTGCATGTGAGTAACCTCTCCGGGGATTTTTAGGCTTAGGGGGAGGGTTAGGGTTAGGCTCTGGGGAAGGGAGGGTTAGGCTTAGTGCTATGGAAGTGGAGGGTTAGGGTTAGAATCAGGCTGCCGGGAACTGGAGGTTAGGGTGAGGCTGTGGGGAAGGGAGACTTAGATTTATTCTGTGGGGAAGGGAGGGTTAGAGTCAAGCTGTGGGGAAAGGAGACTTAGGGCCTCATTCACTAAATGCGATTTTGCTAAAATCACGTGATTTTTAGCTTAAAAATCGCCAGGCTGCGGGAAGGGAGGATTAGGGTTAGGGTAATAGAAGGGAAGGGTTAGGGTAAGGATTAGGGAGAGGGTTGGGGTTAGAATCCTTACTTACCTTTCAGAGCACTGTGTTAATTTCCCAGGGATCGATTGCTATGCATCTTTGAGCCAGTAGCTATCATTTTTATATTCTCCCAGCCAGATTCAAACTGGCTGGGAGAATATAAAAATAGGGCTGTTCTCAATGGGGACCCACACCCCCCACCATACTATCACTCACACACTGCCAGTGCCCACCATACTAACACTCACTCTGCCCACCACACTATCACTCACACACTACCCACCCTACTATCACTTACACTACCCATACTATCCTTCACACAGTTCCTACCATACTATCACTTACACTACCCATACTATCCTTCACACAGTTCCCACCATACTATCACTTACACTACCCATACTATCCTTCATACAGTGCTCATCATACTATGACTCACACACTACCCACCATACTATCACTTACACTACACATACTATCCTTCATACAGTGCTCATCATACTATCACTCACACATTACCCACCATACTATCACTTACACTACCCATACTATCCCTCACACAGTGCCCACCATACTATCACTTACACTACCCATACTATCCTTCATACAATGCACATCATACTATCACTCACACACTTCACACCATACTATCACTTACACAGTTCCCACCATACCATCATTCACACACTGAACTGAATTCTCACCTACGTTTTTTTTTATCTTTCGAGCGTAGTTATAAGTGTATAGCTACTACGCATGCGTAGTAACTATTTTACACTATCTATGTACCATTTTGTTATGTAGATTGCGTACATGTGTTCTTTAAAGACTGCATGTACACAATCTACATAACGAAATGGTACGTAGATAGTGTAAAATAGTTACTATGCATGCGTAGTAGCTATACACTTATAACTACGCTCGAAAGATGAAAAAAACGTAGGTGAGAATCCGGTCCACTGTCCATACTATCACTCACATACTGCCCTCTCTGTTCTTTCTTGCCTTTAGATTACTTCCTTTCTTTTCTTCAAAACTCCTTTCGCCATCTTTTTCCTGTCTTCCCTGCTCCTCTTCTTTCTTCCTGTCCTCTCTTCTTAATGCTGGGCTTGATGTCATCACGTCCAACGCATCATTGCTGAGAAACCAGGACACTGTTTAAAGCTCACAGTGCCCTGATTCCGCTGTGTGTAGTGAGGCCATAGACCAAGTAGGGACTTAAGTCCCCATTCTGGTTAGCCGTCCGCAGACTGCATAGAGGCAGCCCTAAAATAGCTGATGGTATGGCACCCTGCCCCCAGCCCAGCCCAGCCTGCCTCTGGCCACAATATTTACAAATGCAATGCTCCTCAAAGAAAAAACCCTCACACTGCCGAACACCATAGTGGACAGATCATTTATTGACTTTATTTATTTATCATTTATTGATGAGTTAAGTAGAGAGTGGGCCAAACTGAGTAAAGTATTCTCCTTCTTCACATCATCTATCTAATCAGAACTGATCTTCATTGACTTGATATTAGTATGATATGCTGATATTCATGCATACCCATCCACAGAAATCTTGGGGCCTGGTACACTCATGTTTTTGGGGGCACCCATCCCACCTCAATAGCGTCTGTAGCAGGGTCCCTACATTCATGCATGTACACAGTCAGGAAGATAAGAGGCTCATACAATTCAAGTATAATTGAAATTTACAGTCCATACCAAACAAACATCCACCAAGTGAAAGGCATAGAACATAGACAACTTCTTAATGGGCCTTAATAATAATAAGGCTCAATGCACCACCATAATATTGTTCCATATATCCCCATAGTAGAATTTAATAAACCTAATATGCCTCACATTAAGCTGTGGTAAGTACTGAGGTCTATTAAGTTTCCTGAGGTCCCTGTGTCCTTCCCTTTGTAATACCCATTCTATTACAATCACTTTTATGCAAGCCTATGCAGGCTTTAAAGTAGATTGCTGTCTGTAGCACAGAAGCTGATGCAAGGCTGAATACAAATACATTGCATTAGGGACATATAAAATGTGACTCCCAAAATCATGGATCTGGAGAGGAGAGGGATTTTACAAAATGGGTAAGGCTTATTGGCACACCTTGAGCACTGATTCAAATAAACATTTATGTTGACAGCATGGTGGTGACAGCAGCAGGGCAGAGGGACCCCTGCAATCAATCCACTGTTGCAGACACCTTTGAGAAGGGAGGAGGGACCCCAAAAAACTGGACCTAGACAGCAGTGATGCAGCATCTGAATAGGTGTTTCCTGAAGCCTTAGGTTTGGGAAAATTCTCCTGTAGCAGCTAGACTGTTTATCTGCTATTCTAGCCTTGATTAGTTTGGTACCATCTCCAAAGCACATGAGAGACGAGAGATGCAGCTTGCGGGATCCCCATTTATGGTGTGGGGCCCTGGGTCAGTTACTCTGGTCATTAATTTTCTTATTTCTGAACAGGACTGCAGCATTCCAGGGTCCAGCAATGCAACAGCTTGGACACCAGCATCAGTAAGTTAAAGCTGCAAAATCAGGTAGCAGAGGTGTAAACACTATTGTGTGGCATTTATTAACTATTGTCCCAATTTCAAATGCGCCATGATTTCCCTGCATTCCGCTTCTGAACCTTATAAGAAAATGGTTGAGTTGTTTTGGCAAAGCTGTTATGTCAAAATCACAAAGCAAATCATAACAGAAAGGTCTAGAGATAAATTTAATTAAGTCCTACTCACCCATACTGCTTCAGTGGTGAAGAAGACCATAGTGTTTAGTAGATGTATAAAGAACTTGCCTATATAGACTGGACTGAGTTAGTTGAATAAACACAAATAATATATACAGAGCAAAATATATTTACAGAAGAGTTTCATTTTGGACTCTCGGTGGGCGGTGCACCATGGTGGCTGCATTTTAGTTCGGCTCCCTGGAGTCAGTCTCTGTGAGGAGAGGATTGCCGAAGCCTTGTGGTGCCCCCCTGTTTACCTGGATCCAGTGAGGCTGACCCCTCCTTGGCTCCCTACTCTGACTATGTTGATAACATGGAGGGCAGACTGAGGTAGGGACTAACTGAAGGCCGTCTGAGGAGGAAATCTGGACACCTGGCCTTGGCTGTTCCAGCTGTGCTATGTGGATGGAGAAGTACCATTTTGGGACAGGTGTGCTGGAGGAGCTATTTAGACCTGTTGTCTGTGTGTTGAAACTGTCTACCCCCGGTGAGGTTTGCCTAGAGCTTCTGCTGGGATTCTTGTTGAAGGTACTGCTCGGGCTGTGGGATTGGCACTGGTGAGGCTGTGGGACCTCACTCTGTACTGGCGGGAATGCCATTTTGAAGTGCATAAACTGCTGTGTGGCACTTGAGGGGGCCATTTTGATCCAGTGGAATGGTGGTTCATAAAAACTGGTGGTGGCATACTCCTTTGGACCTCCTTAACCCGCGGTGCTTTTGGCTTAAGGTATGACCTAGGCATTGGCCAGACATCGCTGGCTGCGCACCAGGTCCCACTTGTAGGGATGTTCTCAATAACCACTATGGCCACAATATTTACAAAAAGCAATGCTCCTCAAAGAAAAAACCCTCACACTGCCGAACACCATAGTGGACAGATCATATATTGACTTTATTTATTTATCATTTATTGACGAGTTAAGTAGAGAGTGGGCCAAACTGAGTAAAGTATTCTCCTTCTTCACATCATCTATCTAATCAGAACTGATCTTCATTGACTTGATATTAGTATGATATGCTGATATTCATGCACACCCATCAACAGAAATCTTGGGGCCTGGTACACTCATGTTTTTGGGGGCATCCATCCCACCTAAATAGCGTCTGTAGCAGGGTCCCTACATTCATGCATGTACACAGTCAGGAAGATAAGAGGGTCATATAAGTATAATTGGAACTTACAGTCCATACCAAACAAACCTCCACCAAGTGAAAGGCATAGAACACAGACAACTTATTAATGGGCCTTAATAATAATAAGGCTCAATGCACCACCATAATATTGTTCCATATATTCCCATAGTAGAATTTAATAAACCTAATATGCCTCACATTAAGCTGTGGGAAGTACTGAGGTCTATTAAGTTTCATGAGATCCCTGTGTCCTTCCCTTTGTAATACCCTTCCTTGGCTCCCTACTCTGACTATGCTGATAACGTGGAGGGCAGACTGAGGTAGGGACTAGCTGAAGGCCGTCTGAGGAGGAAATCTGGACACCTGGCCTTGGCTGTTCCAGCTGTGTTATGTGGATGGAGGAGTGCCATTTTGGGACAGGTGTGCTGGAGGAGCTATTCGGACCTGATGTCTGTGTGTTGAAACTATCTACCCCCAGTGAGGTTTGCCTAGAGCTTCTGCTGGGATTCTTGTTGAAGGTACTGCTCGGGCTGTGGGATTGGCACTGGTGAGGCTGTGGGACTTCAGACATCTGCCTCACTCTGTACTGGCGGGAATGCCATTTTGAAGTGCATAAACTGCTGTGTGGCACTTAAGGGGGCCATTTTCATCCAGTGGAATGGCGGTTCATAAAAACTGGTGGTGGCATACTCCTTTGGACCTCCTTGACCCGCGGTGCTTTTGGCTTAATGTGTGACCTATGCATTGGCCAGACATTGCTGGCTGCGCACCAGGTCTCACTTGTAGGGATGTTCTGAGCAACCAGCTCCCTCACAGCTTTGTCACCTCTAGGCTTGAACCTGTTTGAACCCTGCATGAAGGGTTGGGATCTGCATGGACACTCTTGGCCCTTTGAGTAATACTTGGAACTAAGTGCTAAGAAATTTGCACTCAGGCTTACATTCAATGCAGATACTATATTTGATCCTACAAGACATTTTATAAACCCTTGTAAAGCAGTGTCACTGGCGATGGATGTTACGTTTGCTTCTACAGAATATACTCTGCACCTATCAGGCCAACAATTGCTAAAGTCCTGGATTTTAGAGTGCAGGACAAGGTGTTGAAAGCTTACTGTCAAATCCCAAAACTAGAGGTACATGGTAACACCATACTCTTATTCCAAGACTATTCAGTAAAGGTTACTCAAAAGTGCAAAGCCTTCTGTGTGGTATGCCATAGTTTAATCAACAGGAACCAATGTGTTGCATTACGCTATCCAGCTAAATTAAGAATAATGGATGGTGGAAACGTGATGTTTTTTTACTGATCCACAACAGGCTAGATAATACCTGCAAGCTATTGGCAAATTATTGTGGTAAAATATAGCTGACAGTAGATGTTGGATAATGATTGTAGTCCACACATATGCAGTTAACCAGACATATGCAGTTAAATACAGTTAACCAGACAAAAGGGTTTAATGCCTTCAGCAATGCAGATTGACATATGCACCAACAGTTACTTACAGTACAGAAGGGATATGATTAAACAGCGGCTTGACAGATATGCAGGCACAGGCTTTATGTATCTGTATACAGGCAAAGGTTTCTCTCTGTGAAGAGCTGCATGTCTATGCAGTTCAGTGACTAACTTTAAGTACTACAGGGAACAATATCCTGCCCTGGCAGTCTAACTGTCAAACAGGAAGTTGTTGTCATCTAACACCTCTTCCTGTACCAGCCTACACTAGAGAAGACACTAGAGCAGGGGAGCAGACATTAGAATAGAGAAGGAGACAACTTACAGAGTACTCTCCTCTCCAACACAAGCAAATGACTACCCACAGGTGTAATAGCATATTTTATTATGGTGCGGTTTACGTGTTATAATTCTTGTTTTACAGTTTTTTTGCTAACAGGATATCCCATGATTGAGCCTGTCTCTGTGATTCACTGCTTTTGATCATTTTGCCTGGGGGTCCGGAGGCTCTGGTCATTTCCTGGGCAGGGAATCCGGACTTACCTGAGGTATGGAGAGGGCCCCTAGTGCTGTTACATATTTGATGATAACCCCTCTAACAGTCCCCTTATGTTTTCCTATTAGTATATATAAGAATTTTTCTCTTGTTATTTTGGTTCACAATTTACTTTGGACTGTTTCCTTTGTGCTTCTCTGATTACTTTCAGGTAGCTGCCACATTATCTTTTGTTTGTTTAAAAAGTAAAAAAAAAATATACACATTGTTTATACAAAGAGATGCATTGTAATACAATTGTCATATTTTAATGTAACTGTTTATTGGTTTTCTCACTCAATCTCAGCATTAACTCTGTGTTACAAGCATGTCGTGAGTCTTACCTAGTTTTAACTCCCTGCGTTACAGATGGCTCCACAATTGTAATCAGGCCTCAGCCCACCCTCCTCGTTTTGTCACCAAAACAAGGACGGAGGCCATTCTGGACCGTATTCTCACCTAAGAGTGAGTTAGGTGCGGACAGAACTGCACCTACCTCACTAGTGCAGCCCTTAACCTGTCCCCCGTTTTTAGGTATCTTATGGCAATTAAGAGTGTTATAGGGCTACCTTATCTTACCGTGTGTAGTTTCCTTCTTAAGAACCTCCCCCTCGTCCTCCCCGGCTAATCTAAATACCTCCCCCTCCCACTTCTACCCAAACGCTCCCCAAGGCAGCATTAGGCCGTCACTTTTTAACTAAACTTTAAAGACTCCACGGAGGCAATCTACGTACCTAACTGGTACATAGAATGCTTAAATGACCTACTACACATGCATAATAGGTCATTTCGGTAATCTACGCATCTACGCAGGTGTGAATGCAGCCCTCTGTTCCATAAAAATTTACAGTACACTATCTTGGATGTGTAAACGGATAGGGAAGGTGGGTACCTCATTATTGATGTAGAAATCTGAAATACCAAATATACGTGGTTACCGACTCTAAGATCGACAAATCTACCCTAATGGTGAACCCTTCGCACTCTGTGGGCAAGAGTTTCTCTTTTTATAGTCCACCCTCCAGCTCACAGATCCCTGGGGACTTAATCCTAATGACAGACCATTTACTTTTCACTCTCATGTTCTTCACTCATTTTCCTGAATAGACTATCTTTTGGTGGAGGACAGCTTGGTACAATATATAGCAAGAGTGCGCATTAGAGATATTGTGGTCTCGGACCGTGTCCCTTTATCAATATCACTCCGGTCCTTGGCTCTTCCCCCCAGAGAGAGATTTTGGAGTTTTCCATTGTATCTCAGATATCAAGGCATAATCCTCCAAGGCAGTCATGCAAAGGCACATTATGTTCGCCACATATATTACAGATGGGTTAATAAAACAGGTAGGCTATTAGCCACTATCTTAATGCCATGTGCTAAAAAATCCTACATAACAACAATCCGTCACAGGGCATCCAATCAGCTATTAACATCTACAGCTAGCATCCAGAGTCCCTTTTCGGAATATTATAAAGAGCTATACCAGGCCTGTTGCCATGAGCAATGGTTGCAGCTCAACTCCTGCAACTAGCAGATCTTTCCCCCCCACTTAAAATTAGTGGAGTTATTTAATCCCTACAATTACACAAAGCCCCATGACCAGATGGCTTTTCCAGGGAATACTTTAAATTCCTTAAATCAGAGATGGTGCCTTGTCTCCCAGACAGGGCCGTCTTAACAGAATTGTAGGCCCTGGGCAAAGCAATGATCAGGGACCCCTACCCACCCATTCACAGGAATAAAAATGTCCGCCAGTATTCCCAAATCATGTCTATCTAGCTCCCAGTGTCCCTATGTGTCTCCAGCCCCCCAGTATTCCTAAATCATGTCACTCTCTACACTACATATTGCACATTACCCCCCTACTGTTATATCCCTCTCTACACTACATATTGCACATTACCCCCCTACTGTTATATCCCTCTCTACACTACATATTGCACATTACCCCCTTCTGTTAAATCCCTCTCTACACTACATATTGCACATTACCCCCTTCTGTTAAATCCCTCTCTACACTACATATTGCACATTACCCCCTTCTGTTAAATCCCTCTCTACACTACATATTGCACATTACCCCCTTCTGTTAAATCCCTCTCTACACTACATATTGCACATTACCCCCTTCTGTTAAATCCCTCTCTACACTACATATTGCACATTACCCCCCTACTGTTATATCCCTCTCTACACTACATATTGCACATTACCCCCTTCTGTTAAATCCCTCTCTACACTACATATTGCACATTACCCCCTTCTGTTATATCCCTCTCTACACTACATATTGCACATTACCCCCTTCTGTTATATCCCTCTCTACACTACATATTGCACATTACCCCCTTCTGTTATATCCCTCTCTACACTACATATTGCACATTACCCCCTTCTGTTATATCCCTCTCTACACTACATATTGCACATTACCCCCTTCTGTTATATCCCTCTCTACACTACATATTGCACATTACCCCCTTCTGTTATATCCCTCTCTACACTACATATTGCACATTACCCCCTTCTGTTATATCCCTCTCTACACTACATATTGCACATTACCCCCTTCTGTTATATCCCTCTCTACACTACATATTGCACATTACCCCCTTCTGTTATATCCCTCTCTACACTACATATTGCACATTACCCCCTTCTGTTATATCCCTCTCTACACTACATATTGCACATTACCCCCTTCTGTTATATCCCTCTCTACACTACATATTGCACATTACCCCCTTCTGTTATATCCCTCTCTACACTACATATTGCACATTACCCCCTTCTGTTATATCCCTCTCTACACTACATATTGCACATTACCCCCTTCTGTTATATCCCTCTCTACACTACATATTGCACATTACCCCCTTCTGTTATATCCCTCTCTACACTACATATTGCACATTACCCCCTTCTGTTATATCCCTCTCTACACTACATATTGCACATTACCCCCTTCTGTTATATCCCTCTCTACACTACATATTGCACATTACCCCCTTCTGTTATATCCCTCTCTACACTACATATTGCACATTACCCCCTTCTGTTATATCCCTCTCGGGCTAGGCGGCCATACGCTCCTGTGCGAGCATATGGCCCCTTCCTTACGCCGGCTGAAGTTAAGGTAGCCTTCAGCCGGCATAAGGAAGGGGCCATACGCCCGCACAGGGGGAGTGTCGGGGTAAGTGAACGCCAATACGCTGTGCCGATACGCTGTGCCGATACGCGGCGTAGTTCAGGATCAGGCCCCTTGACTCTAATGTGTGAAGTGGAAATTGGTCTTCAGGCGGATCTGTGGTTGTTCAGTGAATACTTGTAGGTGACTTTATTTTGTTATTTTCTGATTATTAATGTCTATTCCAAAGTTACTTTTAAGTTTATATGTTTTGTGCAGTGTTGGAAAGAAATCTCTGTATTCATTCTGTTGTATGTACTATATGGCAATGTGTATCAATAAAAGCTTTATTTGAGAAGAGACATTTTGGTACTGTTACATGACAGAATGAGGACATTGTTAATAGTACAGTAACTTTGTTGCATATATGCTGTCATCACAATGACTATGGATCACATTTTATGCTATCTGATGTATTTAGTGCACCATATCAAATACCCAATTAATAAGTGCACCATCTGTGTATTCTTTATACTCAGGTAGTTTTTGTCTCTAGGGAAAACTTCTTAGTGCATGTCAGATATAAAATACTACAAATATCATCACAGCCTCATTCAATTCTGATTCCTTCCACCTTCAACCAAGTTATTGACAAAATGAAAAATGTTTTTATGTTCAATAGCTTCTGACATTTCTCTTTAATATATGCATTGTTTTCTCCATCAAACAGCAGAACAAAAAACATTGCAGGAATCTTTGAAAAACAATAAACTGGAGAGGTTAGTGAAGACACCAATGGCTTCCATGAGAATTATCACTTTCAAGTTGACAGCTTTCCTCAAGGGGCTTGACAATTCTTATTCGTACCAGTTTGTGACTAATAGGTGGTTTGATGTGACATGAGCTGGCTGTCTGGGGAAATTGAACCATCTTTTGCTCGATACCCTTTGTGTCTTATTCTTTTGAAGGCTATTGTTGGAAGTCTTTTGGGAGCTTTTTTACAGTTTGCATTCAAGGACAATATGTGTTCAGCAAAAACTCTGTAGTGTTATTGCTGCTATTGACCCACTGCCATTCAATTTTGCAGCTAATTTGCTTGTTAACAGTAATTCTGAAGGCTTGTTAAGTTTCTCAGTTGGTGCAATGCTCAGTGGGATATTTTTTCTTCTGTAAACGGAGTTTAAATGCAGTAACTGGGGGGGGTAGGGATAGTACACAAAATAAATGCTTGGCAATATTAGTGATAGACTGAGTATATATTTGTATGTCTTTTTTGTGCACTAATTAAAGTTTTATTAATAATTTTATTTTAGGCATAAATTATTTCTTTTAAATAATATATGCATAATATATGGATAACAAACTCCAGCAAACATCTGTATGAAGGCTTACTAATACTTACTTTAATGTACTGCCTTTTTATTTTTGCCTGTAAGTGGATTTTTGACAGTACACTCGTCAAATGAGCACACATTTTCTTCATTTAGCAAGAGGAGGGGCTTTAATGGTACAAATGTATAAATAGCACGCCATTTATGAATTTAGACGATTGCGTCTCAGACTTTCCGTTTGTTAAAGGAAAACACTGAAACTGTATTTTTCAGTGCAGGTGTTAACTCCTAAAAGCAGTGTGACTACAGCCATGTCAGGAACATAACTTGAAAAGAATATTTTCAGTGTTCAGAAAATAAAGAGACAGGTCAGACGATCCAAGTTGGGA
>WWET01000278.1:513427-524393 GCA_011038615.1 Limnodynastes dumerilii
AAGCTAGTGGGTGTGTTTATGGTAACTGCACCTTTATAAGCATCACATATCGGCATCTAGTTGACAGTTACATAGATGTCACAACTCTTACAGACGTTGATAGGAGCCTTTATCGAGTGCTGGATGACAATTTGATAATGCGCCAGATTAGGCGGACGCGCATAACATAAAGTTCATGTCAGGGATATGAGAGGAATGTAAACCGGGCTCCAAATGTGTGGGTCTGCCAATGTGTACTTGTATATGAATATATACGGTTTAGAAGAATGGTGTAAAGAAACCAATACGATGTTACTTTCATAGCTGTGAACATCGGGTTAATGCTATTTATAAGTGGTGTAATCTGTGGCTATGTTGTCATAATGTCGCTACACTTGAAGTTTATGCATGACACCATTGGGATAGTGATATAACAAATATAAAAACCTTTATAAACCTTTTACACACATCGTAAAATGAACGGTGTTTGTGAGATTACGTACGTAAAGTTACGCCTCATTAGATAGTCCGTGCGTTATTTACGCACCTTATAGTGGGTGTGCTCATGCAGATCATGTTTATTTTTCCGCAATTTTTACGCACATACATTACGTACGTAATTTTACGTTCCTGTTTTTATGCACTCTTAAGTGTGAATCAGGTCCTCTATCTTTAAAATTAAAGTCAGAGAATTAGTTACATACATCTGCAGATATATGATAAGCCACCAGCCACTTACAAGGCTTCTCTGTTTGGTGGTCCTAACTCTGATAGTCCCAACTATGGGTCATATATCCTGTATTTTTAAACTTAGAGCTCATCCTTCACAGAGGTCCCCAAGTCTCCATAATAGCTATTCTGGAACAGCACCCCCTCTCAGCTGCTATCCCAGACAAGTTTTAAAACATACACACAAAATGGAGTTTGCTCAAATCAATTTATAAGGTAATATGGAGCAGGTGCTGTAAGGTATAGGGAATTTACACAAATACAAAAAAGACACCCCAGCACTCTTACAATAACCCAGTAACAAATCATAACTTTCTATCTTTAAAATAAGAGTCAGAAAATTCGTTACATACATCTGCAGATATATGATAAGCCACCAGCCACTTACAGGGCTTCTCTATTTTGGTGGTTCTAATTCTAAAACTGTCAGAGTCCCAACTTTGGGTTATATATCATATATTTTTAAATTCTCTGAATTTGACCGTGAAAGGGGAGTGTTAGGGTTCAGGCTGCGGGGGAAGCGGTTGCAGTCCCTGCTACGATGGACTGCTTTCAGAAATAGAGACAGCCGAAAGTTCCTTTTCTGCTGTCTCTATTTCGAATAGATAACCATTTTAGATTTTTATTTTTATGAATGGGTGAGTGTGCCGATCGGCATACTTGCCCATTCATTTTTGCAGGACCTGTCGCAGAGCCGCCGGACCCGCTGCTGACAGCTCCAAAGAGATAAGTAACCACTCTAGGGATTTTTAGTGTTGAGGAGGGTTAGGCTCTTAGGAAGGGAGGGTTAGGGCCATAGAAAGGGTGGGTTAGGGTCAGGCTTCAGGGAGGGGTGTCTCAGGGTTAGGCTATACAGAAGGGAGTATTAGGGTCAGGATAGGGAGAGGGGAGGGTTAGGGTTAGGGTAATGGAAGGGGAGGTTTAAGGTAAGGATTAGGGAACAGGTTGGGGTTACTTACCATTTGGAGCACCGTGTTTAGTGCTCCGGGGATCAATTGCTTTGCTTCTTACAGGCAGAAGCAATCGATTTCGCAGTCAGTTCAGAACTGGCTAGGAGAGAACAGCCCTATCAAAATAGGGCCGTTCAAATGGGGACCCACTATACTACTATCCACTTTTGTGGGGTAGTATCATTCATCTGCTCTGGTGATAAATTAGGAACCAACAGCCCTTACACAGTATACAATACAATTTATAAGGCATATCATTTTTGGTGTACTTTGTAAATTAATACTTCTGCTCTGAGTCTACTACTACAGTCTCTTAGTAGGGCTCGAACTTACAGTAGTATAATTGACAAGCATTTTTCTTTAATCCAAAAACACAAATAAGGGCTGTCACGTTCTCATTTACATATAGTAGAACACCCTGTTTCACTAGCGCAGAACACACAGAAGCAGACACAGACGGATCAACTACTTTCGCTCCCATTGTGCACATGCATGATGGTAATAATGCTAAAAATAGGTGTAAGCACAGCTTTGGATTATCTCCATAGTCAACTGAAAGATACAGTAGCCCCATATGATCACTAATCAGTACTGATTATCAAATTGACCCCTAATACATCCCCTTCTGATAATTCTGATCTTTAATTTGTTTCTAGTATAACATTTTGAACAGTGTTCAGTATGTCCTGAAAATAATGTTTTTTTGTATCTATAGACCTTTACAGCGTAAAGTTTTATTTGAACGCATCAATTTGTTTTCCTTTGTTGCTGTAGAGTGTGGCAAATTCAGTTTAATGCAAAATCATGCACCAAACTAGATACTGGAGGAATGCATGCTAAATCATGCACTTGGGGCACAAAAACCCACAAGCTTAATATATCATTAATGGCACTACATTACAAACTACTGAGGAGAAAATGGATGTAAAAGCCAAGCAATTAAAAAAAAGCAAAGAGAATGGCAAGTCAGATGATTGGTTGCATAGTGGGAGGAATTAGTAGCAGAAAGAGAGTAGTGCTAATGTCACATAGATCATTGGTATGACCTCACCTAGAACAAGGTGTTCGGTTCTAGAGTCATATACCCAGAAACACAGAACTAAATTAGAGACTGTGCAAAGAAGAGCAACTAAAATCTTGCATGGAATGTGTAAAAACATGTGAAGAAAGACTAGACACGTATATCTTAGAGCAGGGGGATATGATAGCAACTTTCAAGTATATCAAGGGGTGTAACCAGGTAGAGGAGGGTGGAATTTTGCAATTAAGAGGTGTATTAGAATATGAGGGCATCAGCAAAAACTGGAGAGTTTTGATTAAGAGGACATGTGCAGAAAAATTACTTCATAGAAAGGGTGGTTGATAAGTGGAATAGCCTCCCATATGATGTGGTAGAAGTTTTTACTGTACAATATGACTGGGATAAATATAAGAATTTCCTAAATCCTTAAACTAGATTGAGGGTAAAATAGGGTCTAGGACTGGATGACACATGTAGCTCTCATTCCGTCACCCTACATGTTTCTATTCTAAAATCTTAACAAAAACGAATCATAAAATTGGGTCTAAGGTTATTATGGCTTATTAGGGGTTAAAACAGATAAAATTTTACAGACTGGATAGGCCAAGTTGATCTAATCTACCATCAGATTATTAGTTTACTTAGAAGAGGTTTATATGTTCAAAATAACATTTTGTCATACATTTTGTATATGTTCATTTTACATGTTTTTACAGGTACATGCATATATTAGTGTGTCATTTATAGCTGTGATTGGGTCAATCTGAAGTAAATTTTTAGAATGCTCATTCCAAAGTTATTGTTAAACTAGTGTTCTTGGCATTGTCCTCCCTGTGAAATTAAGACTGGAACAAGACAATGGGGTAGATCCAGAACTACGTGTGCCGTACGTTTATTCGCGGAGCGTATTTTCGTGTACGTAAGTTCGCTACACTCCCCTCGGCACACCCCTTGCACATACGTATTTTGTCAAGATACGCTGCTCAAACCCTACCTTAACTTTTTCACACGTAACAGCGTATGTCCGCTAACGGGCGTATAGACTACGTGAACGTACGCAGCTTAGCACGCCCATACTGTACACTTTAAATACCACCCCCCGCCTACTTCATGTATTTCAGACGTATTTTGGAGGAACGTAAATTAGGCGCGCCCACACATAAGTATTTACGTGACACATACGTGAATGGGCCATACGTTCACAATTACGCTATGTGAATGTGCGTATTTTCTATGGTGCGCATGTGCAGTGCGTTCTAAACTGCGAATTTACGTCTTCGCCACGCGTAAATTCTCTCTGATGCGTAGTTCTGGATCAGGCCCAATGTGTGTTTGAACAAAAAAAAAAGGAAAAAGCTGATTCCTAAATATTTATATCAATTTCTTATATGAATGGAAAACTACGAGTGGTTATTTCTTGTAAACAAAGCCTTTCAAAACTGTGTAAAACCTAACCATTTGGTAAGTAGGTATATGAGCCATTTGCAAGGCAGGGTATTCCTATTTGGTATAAAATACTTTAAAATAGAATTCTATACCGAGCTATACTTTCATGTTAAATTTTTCATAAGTACAGCAAGGTTTTAATGCATTAAGGGCCATGTGACAAGCAATAAATCAGGTCAGTATGAGTAACTAATGTTATTGATACATAAACAGATTTGTACTATGAGTTAATGACAAAAACACTTGTGCACCTTTCTGCTCAATACATAACATAAATTGTAATATGAAACTTTGAGAAATGCACTATGCATTAGACATGGATATAGTATATGTCATTTATTATACTGTGTCTCTATTAGTGGTTCATGGAACTACAAAGGGAACATTCATACCTGATATGTTTATTACCCACTTTTACATTGCTTCATACTGAAACTCATCTGTCTTGTACCGTACTTCCCTAATCCAAAATTTTATTCATATCAACGGAAGACAAATCTTCTTGCAATATGCTTTACTAAATAAAAAAAAACTAAACAGAAAAACAATGTAATGGTTAAAGCAATATTAAACATCCCATGTGTGATGTGTGTAACCCATGTGACACTCACCTCCCCACATTACCAATAATTAAATGAGACTCAGACACCAAGCTTTGAGAACTATTTAAAATGTATTATTTAATTAACTAAAATTAGAATCAGATAAAAAAATATCTTAAATACATTTTAATGGGGGCCAAAAAAGCAGGTAACAAGAAGCACGAAACATAGCAGATCATCATCACATAACTGTCACTGACTTCAAAACTCTTATAACAAGATTAACCTCAAACAGAAAGCGCACTCTACTAGCCTTTGGCACAATACCTCATTTAAGTGCTATGCGAGACCGCCCGCACAGACGGGTCTACAATCTCAGGCATTACCACCTTCAGTGGTCACATCAAAGATAGTTACCTCCTGTAACATCTTTTTCACACCACCAATAGCGCCATCATCACAACAATGAGTATAGCAAAACCTGCTTTCTGCCCAAAAACAATGAAGCTTCCAAATCATTAAAATAACAATATGCCAAACTATGGGTAGGGAGGGTGGGCAAATCCAGTAGTAAAGCAGCAGATCTCATGTGCTCATCAGCTTAAGAAAACTCTGCAGGCCTTCAACTCCACCCCCTAAAGACCCCAGGACCAATGAGCTGCACTTAAGGTGAGTAACACCATTAAGCCCACCCACACACAGGTAGTTTAATTTTGCTCCTGTTAAATAAATTAACCTTCCTCTTCTCTAATCAGTTCAAGGAACATGGATTGGTTAATACTATTTTTAATGCATACTTTCTTTTATTAAATTCTCCTAATTCCAACAACACTTTGAGGTTCTTCATGCTGTAGTTTTGTGATTCAAGAATTTTGCATAGCAACATTAAACAAATCACTCCAATCGGGTGTATTAGGTTTTTCAACCTGGGTCAGCACCTATCACATCACCACCCAGACACGTGAATAATCCTTCTTTTTTCCTGTGTCTGAGTCCTAGGTCATTTGTTCCAGGACCAGGACCCCTGTATCTTTCAGATCACCACCAAATACCCGGGTTTTTGCAGAGACCAAGATTTTTGGCCAAAAACCCAGGTATTTGGTGGTGATGTGAAAGGGGTGTTAATGATGGTAATAGGGAAACCATATATGTGTGAATATCTGTGATAAAGGTGGATGCGGTTGTGAATGTAAGGGGCATATTTAACAAGATATGAGGCATTGGCACATACTCTTTTGACAGTTACATGCACTTTTAAAGACAGCTCTGATTCCAACACCATCCAGAGATTCACAAAAATAGCTAAAAACCTTCCTTTTGCACCAGTTTTAGTAAATGAGCTTAGCTTTCAGTTCACATTGAGAAATTTAAGGAAGAAGGAAGATGCAGAAATGGCGGAAGAGACACAGATATCTCCGATATGCAGGGGCGGAAGTACTATCGGTACAACAGTTGTAATGGTACTAGGGGCCCATGCTGATACAAGGGCCCACAGCCGTCATCACCGCATTGCCGAGGCTCCCCACCAGGTTACCTGGGATATTATCAGGGCCAAAGCATATTTTTTGCACCTGGCCCACAACTCGCTAGTTCCGCCTCTGCCGATATGTATGCCTTTTTGTTAATTACTAAATGGTTATATCAAGCTACTATATACAGTCAAAAGATGTCTTTACTTTTCTTTTTGTTTTGTAACTAGGCCCTAGGCCTTACATTGAAGATTAGTACAAGTATACAGTGTAAAATGTATAATGTGTAGAATAAGTTTTAATACAGAGGTTGTTTTTCAGATTGAAAGAGTTAATGACTGAGATGTGATAGTTAAATATGTTATAGAGAGTCTTTCTTCTAAAATAGGTGGTGAGAAGAACAAATAGGCAGTGATGCCACTATGGTTGGTGTTACCAGGTGTGGTAACTCATGTTGTCACCCCCACGGACCTACAAACAAGACATTTGTAATACTTTTTGTACTGCCACTGTGAAATCATAATTCCCATATATTTTCATAAAGGTAATGACAATAATAGTGACATCAATTAGCAAATTATACCTTTAAATAAAATGACATTGGTAAATTATAATAGTCTAAATATATCTACATTTACATAGTTTCACATGGCTAAAGTTAAAAAAAGCTCCCCTTTTTGAATCTTTCCAGGAATTATAAATTATCCCCCTTGCATGTGTCCAGGCTACAGCAATCCTAAATTGTCTCCCCTTTATATATCCAACCATCCCTTCCCTCCCCTTCCTTGTATATCTCCAGCCTTCCCTTCTCCAGCCATCCTATCTCCCCTTGTATGTCTATAACTATCCTCCCCCTTGTGTATCTACTCTTCTTGTATGCCTCTAATCATCCCTTCTCCCCCTTGTTTGTTTCCAACTATATCTCCCCCCCTTGTATGTCTGAAGCCATTTATTCAATCCCTATGTGTGCCTCCAGCCACCTCTTCTCCCCCTTATATGTCTACAGTTATACCTTTACCCCCTTTGTATGTCTCCAATCATCCAGTCCTAGGCCATTCCTTGTTGCTTCCTCTAATTTCACTTACCTTTGGTGTCTCTGAATCTCTCATCTCTCTTTTTTCTTCTTCTCCTCTACTATGTGCTCCCTTCTCACTGAATGGTGCTGACGAAACCTGACACAGAATCTGCTACACTGATACACTGACTGGCAGCTTTTTCAACCAGTGCAGCTGTGCGATGCACCCTTGTATTCTTCGAATAATGCGTGGCTGCACTGTTTAGGCTACAGTATTTGTGATTCAACAAAGGATGTGATGAAGCTTCCAATCGCTTCCAATTTTCGTCTGCCTGTACTTCGGATATATACTTAATTATATGTTTTTCTTAATGATTAGGTAAGTATGCCGAATTTATTTTTTGGCATTCTTAGCCATTCATTGACTTTCCGAAACCCAGCACAGAACCAAGCACACTGGCGAAACTTGCCGGAACACCTGCCACACGCCTGCCACAGACTCTTGTACCAGACAGGGAGTTAGTTTTTTAGGGTGAGCCTGCGGGGAGGGGAGTGTTAGAGTCAGGCTGCGGGGAAGGGAGTCTTAAGGTCAGAATGTGGGATGGGAGACTTGGGTAAATGCAAGGTGAGGGTTAGGGTGAGTATTAGGATAAGGGTTGGGGTTGGATAAATACTCAACTGACTGGCAGCTTTTTAAACCAGTGCAGCTGTGCGATGCACCCTTGTATTCCTCGAATAATGCGTGGCTGCACTGTTTAAGCTACAGCATTTGTGATTCAACAAAGGATGTGATGTGGCTTCCAATCGCTTCCAATTTTCGTCTGCCTGTATTTCGAATATATACTTAATTATACGTTTTTCTTAATGATTAGGTTTATTTTTTGGCATTTTTAGCCATTCATTGACTTTCCCAAACCCAGCACAGAACCAACCATACTGGCGAAACATGCCGGAACACCTGCCACACGCCTGCCACAGACTCGTGTACCAGACAGGAAGTTAGTTTTTTAGGGTGAGCCTGCGGGGAGGGGAGTGTTAGAGTCAGGCTGCGGGGAAGGGAGTCTTAAGGTCAGAATGTAGGATGGGAGAGTTAGGTTAATGCAAGGTGAGGGTTAGGGTGAGTATTAGGATAAGGGTTGGGGTTGGATAAATACTCACCACTTACCACTAAATTGGCCGGTAGAAAATGGCCCACACCCGCACCTACCACACCTCTTTAGTAACTCTCCTGACGTATTGTAGTACCGAGCAATCATTTTGGTTGTGGGAAAAGTATTTACAAATATCTGCAGTATAAGTATAAAGAAAAGCTTCATAATTCAAAGAAAGGACATTTTAACTTAGTTCCAGATTTTTGGAAGGTCAAAAGCTGTTGGTGTTTTGCTATAGTTTCTTTACGGTTTATATCTTCTACATTCTCAATGTCAATTTCAGTACAATGTAAATTATTTAGTTGTCAAAATGCTTTATAGAACATAGCTAAGTATTTTTCTGGCATTACCATGGTAGTATATCACATTTCAAGCACTGTGCACCAACACTGGGAAATCTACTGCAGTTTAAGTTAACTTTAATGATTTTCACCAGTAACCACATTCGCTGACCTTCAGTAGCCTCTTAAACAGAGGCCACATTCATTGCTAGTTAAAAGTCATAATAAAATATTTTGGATGGGGCATTGTTTTAAAGTTTATGCTTTACAAATGATTTAAGCCTAACATTTTTAACTGAACACAATTATTTATAATTTAAATACGACCAAACATCTGCTATTTTCATGGTATTCAGAATTAAATTACACAACAAAATTTAGGGATTTGAAATGAAAACAAATGGAAATTCAATGTTTTACTGCACCAAACCAAGCATCTGATTGACAATTTCATCCTACAGTAATTTACATTGCTGGAGACATCTGTCTGATTCATGCATGTGCATACCACATACTTTCCTTATTAGTAGATTGAGGGTGACTACAGCATTCCCTGCCCCCATTTTTTGCTGTAACAGTAGATAACTCCAAATTATTGGGCAAAGGACAGGGACTCATTGGATTGCTAATAAAAAAAATGAAGAAGCATTTGTCAATTATTCAAATGTGCTAAGCTCTTTAGGTACCAATGTATTGATATACTTCTCATTTGGTCATTGTAATCCCTTACATCCTTTTAACATAGCAGCATTGTAGGCCCTGGACAAAGCAATGCACAGGGGCCTCTGCCAACTCATTCATAGGAATAAAAATGTAACTAAAACTTTTGAACATAAAAAGCTTTGAAAAACATAAACATTTCAACATATAAATAATAATTCATTACGTTGTGCCCTCTGGCATCACACTGCCGCTTTATCACACTGCTACCCCTACATTATCACAATGTTTCCCCTTTATCATCACAGTGTGACCTCTTTTACCCTGTTGCCCCTTCTTGTGTGTCTCTACAGCCATTCAAACTCCTCTTTGTGTGTGTCCAGCCAACCCTTCTGTCCATCTTTGTATGTCCAGTCAGCATTCTGCCCCCTCCTATTGTATTTCCAGTCAGCCTTCTGCTCCCTCCTTGTATTTCCAGTCAGCCTTCTGTCCCCTCATATGTGCAGCACACATACTTATTTCTTGCCACTATGGCCGGATTCACAGGCCTGGGCGTATTACACATAAGTCCTTAAATTATGATAATAGCTACTACATAGTAACTATTTTACGTTTAATTGCCCAGGGGCCCCCACAAACCTTAATCCGGTCCTGGCTACAATCGTGCCTCTTGTAATGTTGTTTGTGTCACCCAGAATTGTTTTTTTTTATAATTTCTTTTCCTTCAACAGTTTTCCTATGGATGGTGCAGTATGAATGTGCTAAATTCCGCTGTGCTATCCAGACTTCCTATCTGTCCCCATGTTAGGATTAGGTGGTTTGGAAGTCTTAAGATAGGGGTCACCTGACGGAACTCCCATATGAGTGGTCGCCTATGCACTCACACAATAGGTTGGATTTAGCCTATACTCCATTTTAGATCCCAGCTGGCACGGTGTTCAAAATGTCGAACACAGCAGCAACGTACATCTGGATCCAGCTGAATGATATGACCTGGACATAAATCCTTCCCATCAAGTAAAGCTTTGGTTTTAGTCTGTATGGAGAACTTATAAAAAATATATATATCTACCCTATGACTGATTCTGAGTTTATAACAACATTTTAGTCTTCTTTGGCCATAGGGTAATATGGGAAGAAGTATTAGCTGCATTACTATTAATACTATTTCTGGAAAAATACATCAACGCTCAACATTGCTTTGTAGTTGTGTTGTGGAGCAATATCAGTCTTCTTGTACTTTTCATACAAGATAAGGATGAGGGTAAAATTAGTCTGTAGGGATGGACAAAACAACTTAGAAGACTGGATTGGCCAAGTGTTTCTTACCTGCTGTCACTTTCTATTCTTCATAAACAAATACATAAATACATCACAGATCTCCTGGGCACTGAACAAGAGTCTTTCAGTAGGTGTAGTTATCAGATGGAGTTAATCTGACATTAATTTGCACATAAAAATCATGAAAGAGTTGCACATGTTGAATTGAGCACATTTTATTAGGTCAGGTATTAAAAAGTAAGTTTATTACAAAAGAGGCCGGGGGACTTAAGCTGGGAACATACTGGAAATGATCAAAAAGTGACATTTGGACAACACTATACTAACGACCTGCAGCACAATGCACCCGCACACACTATACTCTATTTCCAAGTGGATCTGGAGAAAGTCGAAATAAATAAATAAATAAATATATAAATAAATAAATATATGAATATATATA
>WWET01000278.1:524630-550368 GCA_011038615.1 Limnodynastes dumerilii
TATATAATGAGGGGGAGGGAGGTCGAAGGCAGAAATTGGTTTCCACTGCCTCTGTGTTCTTAGTATAGTATAGCGATCATCATGCCAAAGATTATATATCTATTTTTTGTTTTGTTCTCTTATTATTATTGTAAACTGTAAAAATTTTAATATAATGTTTTGATAAAAAAATGCAAAACATAAAAAAAATCCAAAAAGATAGAACCAAATACAGTTAAAATCCCACTATAAACATTCCTTTGAACAATCCTCTTTATTCTTATGAAATGATGTTTGGATCAATTATAATGAAAGTGAAATGTTCCAAATCTTAGTAAGCCAAACTATTTCAATCACATTTCCACTTTTATTAAAGCACATTTTATGTCCATAATTACAACATTTAGATGCAATAAAATTTACAAAAAGAAAAAAAAACAACAACCAGGAGTCATTTGAGAGTAGCCTGTACTTACCTCTGAGCCGAGCAAATAGAATAATGTATTCATTATTCCCCCTAGAAGGGCCCAGGGTAACATACCTTGCTTTATGTAATACATATCATTTAACTAATACATAAAATGCTCTAAATGCCTTCATATTTTCTCTGTGCCTCCAAATGCTCCATATGCTCCCATAATAGGGAATTATATTTGCCCCATAATATAGGGCCAGATTTAGACCTATGTATGTTTTCTGTATGCACAGAGGTCTGGTTACCTCCCTCTCTTGTGAGGAGTTAGCAGCACTTACGCTCCGCAGTCCATATGAACGCTGATCCGCACATAACTGCTTAAACCAATACTGTAAAATGTAACTGTTCCTCCAATCTACCTTACTGAGCTTAAACGGGCGGAGAGATCTCCTAGCGTAAGTTCTGCATGCCTGGAAATCCATATATCTAGATATTATATATAGGCTTAATTACGAACATGAATTGCATAATTAGCCAAAACTATGGAAGTCTGGATCCCGTCCATAGTTCTTTATTGGTCTATAGCTGTGTTATAACTGTGATATAGAATCAGGTCCTATATCTCTTTGTGTTCAATTTATTCCCCAATCTTTTAGATCTTTCCCTTTTAATAGAGCTCTATCATAATGAAACACAAAGAGGAACAATGAGACTTTATTATGCAGTATATAGAGCCCTCTTACGGGGGATATCTTGAGAAGAATTAGGGAGAAATAAAGAGCTTTAAATTAAATGCCCTCCTCTGCATTGCAGACGTCTTCCTGCACTGCCTCCAGATTCTAAAGGAGAGGCTTCCAGCAGTGATGCTGTTGACTGGCCAAAGAATTCGTTCCCATGAAGGACCTGGTTCATTATGTCTAACAAGCATATATAGATGGGGCCCTAAGAGGTTACTGAACAAAGCCCAAAATTCATCCTCATCGCTAATGAGCGTATTTTCTATGGTGCGCATGCGCAGTACTTAGAAATAGCCGATTTTATGTTTCCGCCACGCGTAAATTCGCTCCGATGCGTTGTTCTGGATCAGGCCCATTGTAAATAAATGACCTGGTTAACAGGTTGTTCTTCTTCTATTTCTTTATTTTCTTTTAAAAACTATCTAGAAATTATAATTTATGACTCATGGAAAATCTCATTCACCCCAATCTGTCACAAAAATATAGAAGGATTTACTGATTTTTAAAATTGTATGATAAAAAAAATCATCACAAATTATTTATAGCATTATTTACAGATAACAAAATTTCCAATGTATATTTTTCATAAACTTTTATTAAACAGATAACTGGGTAAAAGGTCGAGGGAATATTTGCATATTTACATTAGAATATGATTGTTATTTATCCAATTACATCGCTCTCATATTATATATGAGGTCCTAACATATTCTCTTTACCATTTTCTAAATGAGAAATGGCGAGAGAATCTTATTTTTGCTGTTCTTCTTTGTTAAACTCCACATGTTTGATACCATGACACAGTGCTTACCAAACCCTGTCCCAACCTAATATAAATAAACACACGAACACCATAAGTTTGGGACCTAAATACATTTTATTGATTAAATCTTTATTATTAGCTAACTTTAGCCACCTGAATTGATGGGGGTGATATAAAGCAGATTCATGTACATCATAAACAATCACATAAATTACAAATCGTACAACATCATTAAATCTTCTTAACAAACGACCTCTGGCGTTCTCCTTCACCTCGGCACTGCCATAAACAAATGTGATACGAGACCATCCACGCCGAACGAATCTCCCTCAGGCTGCTCCTTAAATATGGCCGAGAACCTTACCAGCTCTAAGTACTAAATAAAATAACCTCGTATGGAGCGTCGAACATCAGAGGAGGAGGGCTTAACCTATAACCAACCTTTTAATGCTTTTTTAACTACGAACTGCTTAATAAGGTCAGCAAACCCCTGCATCCTAAAAAAGAAAGATAAAGCCGCAAGAACAGAGCTTATAACTGACTGTGACTTACTAGCCTGAAACTGTTCTTACATGAAGGCAGCTAATGCAGAAGAAAGGTTTTGTGCAGCCCCACCCTGCTCATCCCAAAATCGTGACCAACAATCCCAATGCACCCGATATTGCCTCAGCGTAGTCGGTGCCAATGAATGAAGGGCCATATCCACTAACCATCTCCGACTATCTGCCAAACACAAACAGGACAGGGAATTGGCAACACACTGGCCCCAGGAGCTAGCAATCTAAATGTAGGCCAATCGCCACGAGAAAGTGCGTCCGCCACACCATTATCAACACCAGGTAAATGCTCTGCCCTAAAGTGGATGTTAAATTTCAGACACCTCAAAACAAAGTGCTGCAAAAGGCGTATCATTGGTGCAGAGGAAGCGCTTTGCCTGTTGATGGCCTGCACAATTCCTAAGTTGTCACATTGAAATGCAATATCCCTGTCCTGAAAGCCATTGGCCCACAATTCAACGGCCACGATTATGGGAAACAGCTCGAGAGGAACAAGGCTCCTGACAAAACCTAGCACCCATAAAGCCAGCGGTCACGTACCTACTGACCAATCCCCCTGGAAAAAAGGCACCAAAGCCATAGCTACCTGCAGCATCAGTAAAAAGACGTAACTCCAAATGTGATACCGATGCAAAAGGCTAAATCCTTACACCGTTAAAAGATTCCAGGAAGGAATTCCACACACCAAGATCATTAAGATTAAGATTATTAACTTCATTGGTCAATCGAATCCATTACCGTGCTCCCCACACTCCCATGGACGCACATTCTAAACGGCGACAAAAAACCTTCTCCATAGGGATGACCTTACAAGCGAACTGCAGGGACCCAGTGAGCGATTGCAACTGCCACAGTGAAATCCAAATGGAGCAGTGAGCCTCACAGATGCACAAGTGTAGCTGAGCAATTTTTTCCAGGGGAAGCCTACATAATCCAGCAACAGTGTCCACCTCAATACCTAGGTAAGTCAATTTAGTAGAGGGGCCTTCGGTCTTCTAAAACGCAATGGAAACTCCCAAGGAAGAAAACAGGGACCTCACCGAAGACAACATGTCCTGACAGTGGGAAGAGTCTGCAGCACCCACTACCAGTAAATCATCCAAGTAGTGAGCGACACCCGCATGGCCCGTAACTGCAATGATGCACCAATTCAAAAGGGGACTAAACAATTCGAAATATGCACATGACACTGAACAGCCCATGGGCAGGCAACAATCAACATAAAATTTTCCTTCTAATTTAAAACCCATGTATTTGAACACTGAAGGATGAAGCGGCATTAGACGAAATGCGGATTCGATGTCAACTTTGGTCATGAGAGCCCCATGACCAAAGCCGCTCACCATTTCTAACGCAGACTCAAAGGATCAGAAAGGACATGTGCTGTATGAGCCTATATTTCCCCAGAACCTTCTTCAGGACAACCACCACCGGCAAAAGAATTAAACCTAGAATTGGGGGTGACAAAAATGGGCCAACCATTCTGCCCAAACTAATTTCCTTATCAATCTTTTCTTTCAATATGCTTGGAAATTCCCTGGAGGATTTCAAATTGCGTGTACATTACCCCCACAATGGGAAGGCAAAAACCTTCCCTGAATCCATGCAAAAGAGAATCCAAAATGTCACTATGGGGATATATTTGAAGGCATTCAGACAGTTTAACCAAGTTAATTGGGGATGGGCCTTGCCTAGAACTGGCAGAGTTGTGATTACGCGCAGCAGAATCCCTTGCAATAGGTCTGCTGCAGTCCTTAGCGGGGTATTGGCCATTACACCGTAAACACGCATGGGCAAAGGGGCAATGGTAGAATTATTGAAGTCATAGCACTTGGCTCCGGCTGGCGAAGGGACACCATCGTGCCCCTTGTTTTTAAAGCATAATTTAGCTGTCTGAAAACTCCCCAAATTAGGTACTTGCAAGCCATAATTCTACATCCTTAACCCCAAATTGCAGACTGGACTGGCCATCACGCTTACGTCTGAACTGTTCATCATAGCAACGCCAAGCGCTTACTTTGGTACATACTGATAGGTCATGTACCAAATGCTGTTGCCTAAGGAGGTCCATAAATTATGTTGGACGCGTCTCTAAATAACAGTCAGCAAAAGTGCTCAAAGCGCAAAACTACCTATCATAAGATCTAGACGACTCCTCCGCCACCCAACCTTTTTTTACATGCATTCTTACCCTCTGCTGTAACCGTGAACAAATCAACATACCAGCCCTTCTTGATCTTCTCACGAACCTGAGGATGTACCCCCTAGACAAAGTAGTATTCTCGCAATGTATCATACCAACCACCGGCCCTACAGATGGAGCCCCCGACTCAGCCGCATGCCTATTTGCCCTCCTACGCAAGTAGCACCTGCCAAGTCTACGTGGGGTACATGAAGAGCCCTTAGAGAATAGAAAAGACAAGGAAGTAAAAAAAGATTCTGAAACATTATCAACCATGTTAGTAAGCACCTCGGGAGCAGACTCTCCATTGCTGACTGCTGCTTGCTCCGTCACCACTGCTGAATTGGATGAAGGCGCTTGCAAAGCCATTGTTTGCACAGCCTTACCAGTTGACGTATGCTGGGCTCCCTCCGTGGAATGATGCCTTCTGAAGCGACGCTCCCTCCTAGATGACTGGCGAGATTCTGCAACGGGAGTCGTATTAGGATTGGGCTGAGGAACGGAACCAGATAAATCCCTAGAATTACCCAACTCCCCTGACCTGCTATCCTGAGCCAATGGGGAACGGGACCTAGGGCGGACGTGTGTGACTACCGCATCACTCCTACCATAATTATAAGGAAAACCTGGCCATGTATAAAAGGCGGTTGAAGAACTCAAAGGGCCAGGCCAATAGGGCCACTGATGGGGAGGCTATGGTGGATTAAAACCTTGAGGGGTGGGCCAGCCAAATGGGGGAACCCATGAAGCGTACTGCCCTTCTTAGGAAACTACCCCAGAATTGTCTGCACCCATAGTGGAGGCAGAATGTAAGGCCCCACTAACGGACTCTCCAGCTCCACTCTCTCATTGTGAAAAATGGACCCCATAACCAAGCTGATAGGGGACAGAAGGGGATGAAAACTGAGGTAATACAGGGGGTGTGGGGCCACCTACCAGCGAACTTCCTCCGCTCTCACCAGCTAAAACGGCAGCCATATGGCCTCTCAGCTCCCGCTGCCCCCTTGAAACAGACCGCACGGGAACCAGATCCTCCGCAGCCTGATCGGACCCCGACACCTCCACCGCAACAATGCCAGCTGGAACCGAACCGCCTGTTCCCCCTTCTGCACAGCCGATCAGGCTCTCTAACAGATCCGAAGCCGTAGTCCCACTACTTCCGGCTGCAGCTCTCAAGATGCCGCGCCGGAAACCCTCCCTCGCAAAGCCTTGATGACATCACTGCAACCCGAGCCTCCCCCAACTCCAAAGCCCACGCAAACCGAACCCCCGGGAGGCCACTGAAGCACCGTCCGACTGAGGTAAAGCCTGTGAGGTGGGGAAGGGGTGCCGCAAAATAAATGGGGAGCGCACCCGACTGATGCTCTGCCGGACACCCACGGGCCCATGGGGTATCCAGTATGGCATCCGGGGACGCATCCTGGAGCCAAAGGGGGGGAACGATCTGCCTGCACGCTCTAGGCATGGCTAGGAGGCTCGATACCGTGACCGACAAAACCACTCAGCAACACAGGTGAAATAAACAAAAAAGGACAGGAAGAAAAAAGAGTAAGAAACAAAGAGGAACTAGGATACAGAAAAAGAAAAGATTAGTAAAAGATATAGGAAAAAGAAAGGAAAAACAATCAGTTAACCACAATGATGCTTATTCCTTCCAGAACCAGCATCCAGGGAATTTCCAAAGAAGGAAAACCTCACCCCTGCAACATCTTTTAAAGAATCCACTACACTGAATCCCCTCCGCAACTCTAGCCCAAACCAATTAAATTCAAAAGGTGAGAGATAACACTGTGTCATGGGCCACTCAGTGGGTTTAACACACTACGGGTGAAATAATTTAACCATACGTTCTCCTGCGCCTTTCTCTCTTTCATTATGGGACTACGTCTCTTCTTGAAAGCTCTTTCAATCTCTCATTCTTCATAGGCTTCTTTATAAAGATCGGGCATCTCTGCGGTCCATGGAGACATTCCCATGACATTGCTCACCAGAAGAGTTTTCCTTAATCACAGCATCAAGCTTGCGATCATAAAGCATGAGTGCCTGTCCGCAGAGATTATTGTCTTCTATCTATAGGTCATTTCTATGAGCTTAGCTCTCTCGTAAAGGGGGACAACCGCTTTAGGCTTCAAATGACTCAGCAGAGAAAACCTGGTGCGACCAACACACTTCTCAGCTGCAGTAAAATGGCAACATGCTATGGTACCCTGCTGCCATCAGATGACTGGTGATTATGATGTCATCATGATATTGTGAGATAACACTGACGATATCTCCATGGCAACTATATGACTTCCCAACTGTCATCTACAAGGCCTCTATATTACCTCTTGCTGTGTCTATGGTTTATGCCAATGAATTTGTGTAGAGTTTTATATTTAAAATCTATTTATGGATATACAATACAAAAAGCTGCTTCTTCATTCATTTGTATTCCAAGTTTGAACCTCCTTACTTCAATTAATCTTACTGAGCCTGACCCTAACACACTTTATAGACCTCATGCTTATTAAAATTAATATTAGCTATAACTTACCCCTCACATGTAATCCAATGGTGCTATGTAATAATCTGTTAAAGTAAATAAAATAATGTAAGCATTTAGAAACAATATACAATTTAACAATATCAAAGTGGATTATACTTTTGATACAGTATTGTACCACAAATGTAAAAAGTCTATTGAGATATAAAGTCAACTACAGAATGTGCAACACTTGTGTTAATTCATATGTTACATGCTGGTAAATTATCAAATTATCAAATGTTTGAATGCAGATACAGTTTACCACTCCTTATGATATGAAGGAGACACTGTGGTGACCTCACCCTCACAGCAGTAGCCATTTTTTACCTACAATATGTCATTCACATTTTTCAAACCTTTTCTATTTGTATATTCAATTTTTTTTCCACAGGAACAACACAGTGCAGTCCTGGTCAACCTGTGGTTGTCCAGGTGTAGTGAAACCATGAGACCCAGCATGCTTTGACTGTATAGGCATAGCTGATTACTGACAAAGCTTGCTGGGACTTGTAGTTTCACATCATCTGGAGAGAAACTAGTTGGCCCGGCCTGACATTGTGCATGATCTTCTTGCTGCAAAGAAGCATGTGCAAGAAAGAGAGAGAATAAAGGAAATACAGTGCATATGTTTATTCGTGCTCCGGGCACCATGGCAGCTAGCTACACCTCTGTGTATAGGCATAGCTGATTCCTGACAAAGCTTGCTGGGACTTGTAGTTTCACATCATCTGAAGAGAAACTGGTTGGCCCGACCTGACATTGTGCATGATCTTCTTGCTGCAAAGAAGCATGTGCAAGAAAGAGAGAGAATAAAGGAAATACAGTGCTTTTGTGTTTATTTAAGAGAGTGTTAAAGAATTTTCTAATAAGCAATATGTCCTGCATTGAGCTAAAACTTATCACATCCCTGGCTGCACCTGCTCCAATTTTGAAAAACTTTATGAAGGTGCCTAAAAAAAAATAAAAAAAAAGACTGGATTCAGACTCCTACAAAGAGAACATTTTCTGATCACTAGTAAAAGTTGGAAAACACACACTTTGGGCCAAAATTACTAAGCTTCGGGTTTGGAAAAGTGGAGATGTTGCCCATAGCAACCAATCAGATTCTAGCTGACATTCTCTAGTATGTAATATGAAAGTGAAAGCTAGGACCTCATTTACTAAAGTTGATTTTGCTAAAAATGTCCAAATTCCCAGAACTTTGAGGGCAATTATGCCATCACAGCATTCACTAAAGGTAAAGTCCTGGGAATTTAACCTTTAGCATAATCGACATGGCAAACATCACTCTAGCATCGCAGTCTCTATTTTTACAACGTAAGACATAGCAATCGCAGGATTTACTGAAGGCGTTTTGACACAATCGCCTCAAGTTCGTCCTGCAATCGCAGGAAAAAAAGTCGCCTTCTGTGTGTGGCGCTTCAATGAAAGTGACACACACTTTAGGTGAAAAACACATGTCAACCTGTTTGCCATGTGTTTTTCCTAGTAAAAATGCATGTGCAGCTAGTATTAGAAGGAACAGCATGGCCATGTTATTCAGGCCATGCTGTGCCTTCTAGTACTAAAAGCGACAGCATGGCAAAGGTTACACAAAATAAATACACATTCATTACAGTAAAAAACATTCCATGCTCAAACATACATTAAATGTAAATAATGTGGCCAATAAAATGCAATGTATTAACTCACCGTTCTGCAGTCATCTATCCTGGGATGACTTGCTTGAAGATCGGGAGCTGAAGAACAGGGCATCTTGATTGAAGTTCTGATCCTGTTGATCAAAAATCTGGCCATGTTGTTTGTAGATCTGGACCACAAGAAGTTCTGCTACCTCCTCTTCTGCATGTTTTGACGAGACGTCCTGCTCCTTCCTCTTCTGGGGTTCCATCGCTAATGACCATGCGGTCACTAGAGGTCCCCCTTTTATAGTGTCTATGACGTCATCGCCCAGGGGCCCTCACAAACCTTAATCCAGCCCTTGTCGCTGTGTAGCTGCATACACATGGGGAAGCTCTGATCCATTCAATAAGAGATAGAACCTCATAGTACCTCAGCTCCTCAGCAGAAATTCAGGACAATTAATCCGAAAATGCCTTGATTGCTATGGCCGGGCAGCAGTGCTCAAGGGGCCCCTAGACCTGTGGGGCCATGGGCACCTACCCAGTGGAAAGAATGGCCCTGCATGACTGCTAGTTTTACTTGTCTCTCCTCCAGTGATATTTTGAATAAGAAAGACTTGTTTTTTGGAAAACTGAGCCCCCCCCCCAAACTTGCACAATCCAAGTAGCAAGTATTCGGCTGGGTACTATTCTGCTCTGTCGGATGTGATGATAATGCAAAATGTTATCATCGCCTCCTCGGATCTCGCAGGGTTTTGTGCATCAGATTATGCTGCCAGAGGTGGAGAGTCAGCTTTGTCTTGTCATAATGACAAGTACTGTAAGTTAACCATTTAGGACTGGATCCAGACCTTGTTAAGTGCATGAACTTAGTTACTCAAGGGCTAAACCATGTTGATTGCAGGAGGGGTCAAGTTAAATGTATTCTTTGCATGCAGGGATATATCTTTAAATTGCTTACTGCACACAGATACTGACCAGCTTTACTATCACACTGTTATTTAGACTTGGGATAGGAAACATCACCTCTCAACTCTAATGCTGTTTGCAACAGATGAAATATTACTCCCCTGCAATCACTATGGTTTAGCCCTTGAGTAACTAAGTTCATGCACTTAACAAGGTCTGAATCCAGCCCTTAATGTTCTGATTTAATGGAAATGTACCTCAGAAATGATGCCAAGACACCTTTTTTGGGCTGAATTCTGTGCGTTGTTTGGATGAAGCACACATGCGTCATAACTTTATTTACGTTGAATTTACGCATGGAAGTCCATTAGGCTACTTGTACTTGTGAATCGCACTTGTGGACATACATGCGGAGGGGCGTGGCTGAAATCCATACAAAGTTACGTCAAGTGGGTGTGGGGAGGCATTTAAATGACCATTTGAGGGCGTGGTTAGCTACATACGCACATGCGTAAGTATTACACGCACGTAAATGCACACGTAGAGATAAGGGTGCTCTATGGAGGCGGAAGTCAGCAAAAACCTGTCCGTGTGAGGAGAGTGTCATGGGTGTTGGCTTGCAACGTACGTGTGTATTATTGCGTACCTTAACATAACGGATCTGTGAATATGGCCTCATATGTAAAAAAAAGCCAAAGTTTTAAAGCGTAACACTGGAGAATAAACATGCTAGAAACTGGTGGATCTATGATCTATTTTTATTATATTTTTATTTAGCATGGGCAGAAGGGGCTCCATGTTTCGATATAAGTAAATACAACAGATTAAAAAAAGAAAGGGAGGGGAATGAGTAAGGATCATTGCTACAGCTGGCTCTGTATAGGGCATCCCTGGTTGTGCAAGAAACCTGTGCTTTACATTGTGTTGTGGGGGGCAAGCATGCTGTTGCATGGTAAAAGCCATCAACTTAAATGCAGGTACTAGCTAAGAACCCCACTTTACAGGAAGTTTAAGTGAAAAACAAAAAACATTGAAGACTGCAACTGATACAATTGTGTAAACTTGCCAAGGTGGCTTCACGATTTTTTCTAATTAAATAAAAAAATTTGTATATCATATCTTAAGAATATAAAATCTGATGGACATATTTTTATGGTACACACTGAAATCTCAAATTGTAACAAAGAATTATTTTCAGCATGCAAAAGTTCACTTTTCTAAACATAAATAAAAATTTAAATAATAAGATATATGAAAAAATGTGCCTAGCGCTTCTTATATTACATATTAATGCCACATAAGGTTCCATATATTTAATTAGCTTTCCCCCTACACAAATTCAAAACAAAGCTCATCCCCAAAACAAATTTATTCTCACAGTCATCAGCTATAATAAAAGACAAACACTATTCCAAACTCAGCAATCAAGTTAATTTAACTTAATATTATCAGTGAAAACATTATAATAATAAAAAGTTTTTTGTTTTTTTAAATCTGAAAATGCAAAAATTACATTTATAAGAAACGATTGAAAGGGAATTATCACATGATTTTTAAAAAAGGCTTACAGTTTACTCCGGCAAGAAACTCCAATGATATTCGCCAACTTTCAGGAGTTAAATCAGAGAGAAAGATGTCATTTCTAAGTTACTTAGGAGGGGATCGTGGCACAATAATTTTAGTACTTCAACCTTACAATATTTTTCCTTGCGATGCTATCATTTTCTTTGCTTGTATGTACCATGTATACTTCACCTTGTGATCTTGTTACGTTGTTTATTTGTATTGCTGCTCAGCATGTGGTTATAGTTTGATCATTTGAAACCAATGTAGTGTGTATTTTAATAATATGAACAAAATGTTGATGTTTTAACAGTCATGATCTTTCATAAAAGATAAGTACCATTTTTGTTGTGTTCCCAAAATTGTTTTCTTTAGCGCTGGATATTTATCCAACAATTGCCAGTTCAGGCCAAAGGCTCACTGACTGCAGCCTTTGGCCTAAACTGGAGGTGGTCAAAATTGACAGGAAATTACTGGAAATTATTGTTATTGAGGTTAATAATAATGTAGGAACAAAAAAATAGCCAAATTATGTGATTTTAACATTTTGTAGCAAATTTTACAAAAAGAAAATACAGATCCAAAACTAAAACCAAAACACTTGAGGGTGGTTTTGGCAAAACACAAAGTTAATACATGTCTAAAACCAAAACATGGGAGTCAATAATCATCCAAAATAATAATGGGCCTGATCCATACACATGGAAATCTGGAGTCTGCATGAAAGAGGGGAGTCCACACCCTGTCACTTCCCTCTGTGCTTATCACAATTTTTATTTATTTTTATAAAATAGACTCTATGGCCCTGATTCAAAATTAGGATCGTAAGGTGCCTAAACAAGTCATTTGCCTAAGTCCCCTTGACATGTAACATCAACGCATGCACACGCCAGATGTTACGTGTCATATGTTCTTTCTTATGGAACTTTTTCCATACAGAAGAACTTGCCGCAACTTAATATCCACATGCCTAATATATATTCCGGGTTAGCCTTGTTAATTAACTGCCGGGGGTTGCGTGAAGCAGTTCCGCATGGATCTGCGACCGTGTGGACACAGATCCGTGTGGTTAAGTTAAGTGTCCAGAACTCCATAAGAAGGAGGGGAGTGACAGGGCGTGCACTCATCTTCTCTGTGCTTACTTACAGATCTCCATGCATATGAAAGTCACAAGGAGATCTCAATGGGGTCCCTCTAACGATACAAAAGCTTGACATGCCTGCCACGCATACGTGTACACTATAAAATTCTATAAGCCTCTTTTGGTCAAAATTACAATTGCATCATGAACAAAAATTGTGATCATTGACAGGCAACATGGTCAATTACATATGTAACCCAGTTAATGAGTTGCAGTCAGCATGTGTTACCTAACAATGTAATGCAGTGGAGTCAGCTAACAGTTAAACTGCAACAGAGAGGTGAGTAAACATATACACATAAGAAAGGCTGAATTTCCCACCTATGTAGATGACTAACACTGTTAAAGTTGAAGCACTGAACAGGGTGCTAGACAAAAAGTCTATACAATCTTAATTTTTTTGACATTTGAGACAGTACTCCTTTACCGGTAGCTGTTAGAAGTTGTTTTAGTTAAGTGTGGATAGGGCAGAATTGGGTAGCATGGATAGGTGTGAATGCACATGGCTGTAATTAAGAGTTTGCAGACCCTCCAACATGACCCACTCCACCTGGTACAAAATACTGTGCTCCTGAGCACCCAGCTGTCACCCACCTGGTGTTAACGAATTTCAAATTGATGTTTGAAAACCACTGTTCTGCTCAACACAGGTGGTTACCATAGTAATGGACAGTTGGAAGCTCAGACACAGAGTATTTTGTACCTATTAGAATGGGTCATGTTGGACCTGATCCAGCAGCGGATACGCAAATATGCTGTCCGCATTCCGTCCTATCCAGAGCTGCGACTGTTAAGTTTAATGATACTAATTTAAATACATGTGTAGGGATGATTTATTAGTTAAAATAAGGCTATTTATTGATCACCTTTATTTTACACTTACACCATCTCTGAGATGGTGTAAAATTTAGGTGGAAGGGCAGGGTCTCTGGGCTTCTACTTGCATGTGCAGCAGCATCAAACCTCCCCCCTTCTGAATTATATATGTTAACAGCGGGCCTGTGTGCTGGGTTAATCTTCTCTGTGCATTGGCCTGCTAATTATGGTGGGTCCCATAAGCTCCGGGACAGTAGATCTGGTTGTCTTCCCCCGGTGGCAGCCCTGGATGGGGACACAGGTGGATGGGCAGCAGTGTGCCCATCTTTCCGTGCTCACTCCCACTCATGGGAGCTGTGCTTTGCGTATGGGTGCAATTATTTTTATTTTTGGCCCTGCTCAAAAAATTCTAGCTTTGGCTCTCAGAACGCAAAAGCTAACAATATATGACTCAAATGCATGGAATTGATGCTTGTGTGTGTGTGTGTGTGTGTGTGTATGTGTCTCTGCATTTGAGAATTTACTTGTCTTTTTATTAAAGATTGTAGGTGAAGGGTCATTAGGCTTTACTGTTATAACATATATTGATAATAGTGGCTTGTTAGCACAATTTCAGAATGATATTTAATTCTTTAAGCCTTGCCTCACAGTCACCCCCTCTGCAGTTATGATGACCTTTGCTGCAGGTTACCTATGAAAAAACAGCATTAATCCTTCAATCAAGTCTAATGTGCACTGGTTTCAGAGTAAGTCAGTCTTCATTTGCTGAATTTTTTGCAATATCTCTAAGATTGCCATGAAAATTGATTCTGACTGGTAGAAATCAAAATAAGTACAACAACATTTTTAAACCTTAGCCACATCTTGCTTCAAAGCCGCCATTTGCAATACTTGCTGTACCATGTCCAGCTTGGCAGCTGCTAGTCTGTAAAACCACAGTTATGTTGTTGTGTTCTTTACATTGAATTGTCTGCAGGCTGTCAATTTCTTCCATGTAATGTATCAGTCAATTAAAATTTCAAGTCAAGAGTATTGAGAAAATTATTTAGAGGTGCTAGTACATACAAATTACATATTTTGTTGTCAAAATAACAAATACTAATTGTACATAGCACAAATTAAATGAAAATGTATGAAGAAGTATTTATTTTATGTATTAGTATGTATTTATTTAGTGCCAGCATACACAGCAGCTATAAATTGAGAACAAGCCCAATAATAAAACAATACTGGGTTTTAACAGACAATGCTCACAGGTTTCCATTCTAATATTTGCACATGGATGGTTTGTATCCTATGGGCACTACCACACTTTATTAGTAATCACCAGACAAATAGGACAATAGGAACAGCTAAGCGTCCTTTAGTATTAGTGTTGATGGAGGTTAAATAAGGCTCTTAAAGGAATTTGTAAAGCATTTCAGCACACGCAGGTGCAATTAGGAAAGTATCATGCAAAAAATATAACTTTTTTAATAGGCTTCTAAAGTGCAGAAACAAACATAACAACTAAGCATAGTTTATGAGCACATCACAATGCCAGTAAAGTTTTAGAATTTAAATAAGTTTAGGAAAACTATTTGCAGACCATCACATATGCACATCCATTTAAATTCCCTCTGTCTATGCAGAGGGAATTTAACATACACATGAACATGGTTTGATATACATTTGTTAGTATAAACATATTACCTTTTTTTTAGCGTTTTGTATAAACAGATTACTGTAGGTACAAAATTAACCCAGGTAGTTTTCCAATTCGTGTTTTCAAAAATAGAGCTGATCAAGTGTTTGACTAAAACAGCAAAAACAGGTGCAAATACGTAAATAATTTAGATGGTGTCACTACAAATACCATCTGCTTCTGATCATGAGTGAGAGTAAAGCTGGGTACACACTGAGATTTTTTATAAGAATTCAACATTGTTACTGTGATTATTTACTATTCTGCAGCTGATCTTTGTACAGCCACACGGAAATGATTCCCTGCCTAATCCTAAACCTCCATCCCCCGCAGCCTAATCCTAACCCTCCCTTTCCTGCAGCCTAACCCTAACCTTTCTTTTCTTTAGCCCTTACCCTAACGCTCCATGCTCCACAGCCTATCCTCCCTTGCAGTTTAACAAGCTTTGGCTCGGCTGTACATTTCTCCCTGTTTTGCTCTCATGCATCTAGAGTTTCTGCACAGCACAGCAAGCTTCTGGAAATGCATAAGTCCTATCCAGAGTTCTGCCTGTAGCCATAGAGCTAAATAAATAAAATAAAGCTAGCTAAATAAAAAAAAATCTCTGACAGTCACATAGCTGGTGCAGGATTTTATGAAGAAGTGCAGGGAAACATGAATGCTGTTGCTCTTGCAGCTGCACTAAAACACCTACATTCTTTTTTTTTTATATAGTGGAGCCACGTTCCACCATCACAGAGCCCACGGATGCATACACGGCCAGATCAGCCTTTTTTGTCTGCTTTTAAGTGCTCTCCCACTGTGCACACGTAAATGGCTTTAAATTGTTGCTCTAACAGCTAAAACCATGGATAAGCCTAATACTGGATCAGCTCCTTTGAGCAGACTGTATAAATAAAGGAAGCAGACAGTGGTATCTTATCTTATCTTATCTTATCTTGAGTAATGGTCTAATTTGACATAGAGTCATTTAGAAAATATAGGTTAATATATATCTTTATAACTGTTATATATAAAAAAGAAACAAGCCAAATCAAACATTGTAAATTCAAACATGTAAAATATTAATATAGAGGTGGACTGGGAAATTTCATCACAATTAACTCTGTAATGTCTACAGACGTTGAATGCAACAATAATTAGCTATAAGGACACTTATTAATGCAGCATAATGTAATAATCATGTCTATTTTATAACACAGGGCCATCCATTAGACCACTTAGGCACGCAAAATGAAAAGGTGAGTGACAGGGTGTTCTGCCAGACCCCCCCACCCCCACCCATACACACGCACACACATACGGAAAGCGTGCGGGGGTCTGGATAATGTCCCCAGTCTGCATTCATTTATACTAACTGAACTGCTTTTTTCAGAATGTATATTGTAAATGTTGCTGGTTTATTGGATAAAATGGGAACTTATATTTAATAAATAAAATAAGGGCACAAATTGCTCTTATTTTATGTAATATTTGCAGTTATATACACAACAGGTTATGTTTGATTCACAATAGATTCTAACAGTAAATAATAGATAATAGACAATTCTGACGGGTTCTTGTGAGGGCAAACATCAAGATTTAGTTTTTACTTATGAAATCTGTTCTTTAAGTTTACAAGTCCTCAGTAAGCCTATCATTGGTAATCGTTTTCATTGCTTTTAGTGTTTATTGTGTCATTAAAAAGTCACAAATATATTTTTTTATTTATCTATCTATCATTGAGGCTTAAAAGGAATAAAAGTGACTAGTTAGCATTAGCCACATTTCATGCTAGCAATCGCCTGAATTTCAGACTTGAAAAGTAAAACCAATAGTGGGGCTAATCTAAAGCTTTGTTTACACCCTTATGTGGAGGTAAGTGCAGCGATATTTAGCACTGCTCATGTGCACAACAGGCGCGAGTACAGAAAAGCAGACACAAAGCCGTTGATCCTGTGTTCAGTGTGCTCTGTGCTAGTTCCACTCTATTAAAATTTAGAAAGCAGGCAGCCATGCTTCCCTGTACGCCCTCATAATGTCATTTTTTAATACAGGGGTGGTATAAGGGATGGAAGAGATTTTTAATGAGTAAAATCCTCTATTCATTGTTACAACATAGAGCTAAACACCTTACAATTTTTTAACTAATTAAAGAATAAAAGATGTGTTTTATTTTGTTTTTGCTACACATTTTGCTTGGATACGTTTTTATATAAAATAAGAATTTTCAGGGGTTGGATTTTTTTTTAATTAAACAACAATAACAAAATTTAATTAATAATACGTTATGTTTAAAATCTTTTTTCTATTTAAACAATGCATACATTTAGCCATTTTACATTTATTATAAAAAGATTCTTTAAAACAAGGAAAATATATAGGCTGCTTTATTATACCTCTCAACCAATTTGGATATACTTATCAGTTTGAATGTTTCAAATGAATACTCATTTGTAGTATTATCCAGAGTTGCTACTGAGGGAACTCTAGATTTTCAGAAACTTGTATACACTTCAGCTGTGCAAAAGCTCTAGATCAGATCCAGTAAAAACGTAGGTTTTTAGTTGTAAGTGTAGACCTGAGCAATGCCATGTTGAACTGAAAGAGGAGGCAAATGAGAGGTGAATTTTCTAAGCTCAACTCTAATTTATAGATTAAACATAAAGCTATGCAGTATTTGAGCACTGTGTGCAAAAGTAAAGTATTTTCCATGCATGAAAAAGAACAAAACTAACTTAACACCCCTTGCTGTGCAAAGTGGTTTAGCCGAGCTGTACCTGTTTTTCCTTTATTCCCAAACTCTGGATCAGCCCCATAATCCTTGAGTAATATATGTATAAAAGGTAAATTCTGAAAGCACTGGCTAGATTGCCATTTTTTTCCCTCAAAATAATTCTGTTTTACTAAGTCCCATCAGCCCACATTGTTATCGGGACGCATTTAAATGACCACTTATTTCTGGTATGTAAATTATATTTAGTGTATATAGTTAGTTGTATAGAGTTAACAGCTAAAACAGAAACAAGTAAAATATGTAAATGTATTTCATTTTATTTGTTACATACAAGGAAAATATTTAATAGCATTTTATGGCATTTATAGCACACAAATAATTTGTAATTTTAATTCTAAACTGTAATTTAGAGTTGAGTTGAGCTAAGAATTGTCACTTGTCAACTCCAATTAAACATTGTGTTGCCAAGAAGCAGATTCCCCCTCCCCACCACACACTTTTTTTTTTTTTTTTTTGCGGACTCTCCCTAAATATTATTATATTTGCAGGCTAACATTTGTAAGAGAATTGTCACTATCTAGAAAAAGTGTCTTTTCTCTAACAGACTAATTTTCTCAATTACAGTTGTATGGGGCTGGTCTAGAGTTTGAGTAAGGGAAAAACCGGTGCCAGTGTACAGCTAGCCTAAACCATTTTGCACAGTTGGGGGTGCTAAGTAATTTTAAATCTTTTGCATGCACGAAAAATACTTTTACTTTTACACATAGAACTCAAATACTGTATAGCTTTATGTTTATTCTATAAATTAGAATTCAGCTAAGAAACTTCACCTCTCAATTCAAATTCTGTTTTTACAATATATATATAAATAATTGCCTCCCCTTGTAGATCAACATGATATTGCTCAGGTTTACACTTGCATCTAAAAAAAGGTGTAAGTGAAGCTCTGAATCACCCTTTTTATGTGCTGTATTGATTAAAAAAATAAGTATATAAGTATACACAGTATTTTTTGTAGTTTTTAAAACTAAATAATGTTTCATAAAGTTAAAACCTCTCCAGACCTTAGGGGTCCAGAGTATATATATATATTTCAAGCTAGATGACTTAACCATTTCTGTGTAGTTTTTAAATAAAATCATGCATGAAGACTTGTGTTCAAATGCTATATAAGATTTTATAAGCATTTATAATACAATTGTTATAGTCAGGGCTAAGCAGATCTACAATTTGCTTCATTCCATGCCAATGGATGAGCTCAGGATGTAATCTAGTGCTGCAAACTCATGGGATTCATGCAGAATCAGAGTTTTTCATTGTGTATTTGAATGCTGTCATCCACGGTTGGTGAACAAATATGATAGGGTTTTCATATAATCCGACCAATGCTCCTTAAGTGTTACATCACCTCTATTTGGGCCAAGAGTTTGTACTCCCCAGGTGGCTGACCTAAAGTTGTTGACAGAACATTTGATTGAGAACTATGGAACAGCAAACGTCTAATTTGTTGAGCACTACTGACAGACAGAGAACTGTTGATATCCTAGTGCAAAAGCTAGCATGAGCCATGACATAGTGTCTGTGTTCTGAGTAAGTTTTAGGCGTGAAAAGTTCTAGCACATGTTTTTTGACATCTCCCTGACTTTCACTACGGTGTAGAGTTTCCCGGAGGAGAAAATCAGGGTGACAGAAAATATGGGGAAAACCAGCCAAGGGTGATATCACCAGCAACTGGTAGCAGTGATAGGATCATAAATAATATTTTCTACAATTCAAAAAAGGGGAGAACTGCACACAAATAATAATAGAGCTAAGTCTATCTATCTATCTATCTATCTATCTATCTATCTATCTATCTATCTATCTATCTAATATTAGAAAACCGAAAGATCAACCAAAACTCTTACCATTATATAGATAGGGTCTGACTAAGACTGGAAAATATGCTGAATAGCACAGCCTATGTCTGAGTACCTTTGCTTTCTGCATGCCCAAATCAAATTCATATGCTATGCAGTGACCCAGATGACAGTCACTGCTGTGACTTTCTGCATTCAGAGGGACATTCTGTGGGAGAGAATGAGTAGACTTCCATAGTCCTTATACAGTAAGTGTGTTTGCATCATGGCCACACCAACCACAAAGCAAGATTCTGACAGCTGACACTGCATTGCATGGATGGGACTATTGTGATAGCATTTAACCTTGCACATCTTACACTAAAAGTATGCAGTATGCATAGTGCTGGGTTTTAATGAAATAGAAATTCCATTCTTTTCAGTTAAGGTATTTTAGTTTCATTCATTACTTTATATTTTTTTGAACATTTGCATTGTCATTAAACTCTCACAAATAGCATAATCAGGATATCCACTATACATGAAGGTAAAGCACCCAGCAGCAGCATTCTTGTCTGGATTGCCCTTAATATTGTCACCGTGTTTACTCCAGTGCAGGAAGTATTCTTTTCCTACATACCAACCTGAATCAGGCCCATATTGCTTTTGTAAGACTCTCATCTTTACTTAGCACTTTCCAGGATAAGCCAAGGTAAAATGGACTGTGTCAATTCCCATTGTGTATGGCCTGATTCTTTTTTCTTTTTTCCCCTTTAAATTGATGAATGAATAAATTTGTCCTAAACCAACCCCAGTCAATTTAAAGGCACTTACTGTGCCCATCTGGATATCAAATAAATCAGCATTATTGTGGTATTACACATACTTTATATAATGGAATCTAAATGAATACATCAGCAGGGTGAACCGGGACCGTGATAATTAGTTCAAAGAATAGGACTATTGTATAAAAGTTTTATAATACATTGAATACTGTTTCTGGAAACTGAGCTATAAAATGTTCAAACATAGTATACAATATCTTGAGATGTTTATACCAGTTGTTAATGTTACATTGCCTATATTTATCCTTTTATGGCTCTATACAACGTAATTCAATAAAGTGATGCTGAATTTTTGATATCATGCACTTTTTATGAGAGCACTTTACATATTAAATATATAGAGTCTCGTGTTTTTAACCTGTATATTTTTCTTGCTTTTAACAGTGTAATGGTAGTCTATGTTGCATTTTAAAGAAAATTAGTGCTGTCAAGTGTCATTTTAAAATAATGAATAATACCAAGTATACTATAGATTTCATGTAAAAGCATTGTTTGAGAAAATCCCATAATTCTGTGTAATTAAATTAAATTAGGACTATAGCTGTGATTTTTAGATTGTTATTAGATGTAAAGGGGACTATAATATCTTTCAAAAATAAAGCTTATCATATATAATATAACTATATATTTATTCTATCTCTTGCATATAATAAATATTGCATAGAATCACACATCTTAGGTTCTTGAGTCACTTTCATCCTGGAAGACTTCATTCCTGTAATAATGCCTTATCTGTGAAGAGTTTATATGTTCTCCCCTTGTCTGCGTAGGTTTTTCCCGAGTGCTCCAGTTTCCCCATACACTTCAAAAACCTAATAATAATAATAATAATACTAAACAAATGCTGTAACATGGGCATGATAATTACTCAATATTATTAAGCAGTGAATAGTATGTTAGCTTCTGCAAGGTTCTGAGTGTGTTAGAATGCTTTTAGGAGCATATTTATTTATATATGTGACATTGTGACTGATACTTTTATTGGTCTATTGATATTCTAGTGGTGCACATATATGCAAACTTAGAGAAAATTCTGAGGGTTTTATATTCATATAATATATCAGATATATATCAGTTTCCATTGAAAAATCAGTGGAGATAGTAGAAAGTTTTACAGAGGCACAGATATCTCTGTACCTTTTGGTCTTTTCATAAGAATAAAAATAGTTATTTTTACTTTCATTAAATGTGGAAACTGCTTTTTTCAAATGTATAAAAATATTCCCGTTTATCCCTTTAAAAATAAAGATGACAAAACAAAAGAGAGATTAGTACTGTAACCTAGGACCGAGTACAAGCAACTCTTTTGCACATTAAAGATAACACTCTCTTTTCCAGAATTTCATTATTTTAGCAATATGAATGAAATAAAAGTTTAACATAGAATCATATTTTTATATTAAACAGTTCAGGATTATACAATGTAATGAAAATATTACAGTATTGCCTTCAGTTATACATGAAGCTTTATAAAACAAAGACATTTGTACCAGAAGCTATAACACTACCCAAGTAACTTTATATGATGGCACAGACATTAGTAAATCTTATATAAAGAAACTTACTATTCCTGTGTGGCCACTGTACGCTTGGGTTCAAGAGTATAAAATATATAAAGTATACATGAGATATGCCAGTACATTAAATTAACATCCTGCAAAAGGCCACTTTTGAAAGTTCAGAAGCTTTATTGCTTTTGACATGCTCTGGTAAAAGAAAAAAATGTAAAGAAGGGTCTGTCTGTTTCTATTTTTACGTTTATAATAATGAAAGGAAAACACAACGAAATTCCCCCATTATTAAATAAAACAGTTTAATGGCCAAAGGCCAATCATTGTCATGCTATGAACAAAAGCCTGCCGGTAATATATTCCATAAATGTTTTCTAGAAATGACTGATTTTAACACATTTGCACATGATTAGGGATAATATGAAAGTTGCTTATTAAATTCAGTATCTTACTGGTGTTACTCACACCCAAGGGAGCACAAAACAGTTTCCTTCCAAAACTGTTAGAGAAAGGTAATGTGAAATGAGTTCCATACTGCTGAATCAAATCATAAATAAAACTCTGATCACTTTAGCATGGTGAGTTAAGAATATTTATAACAACATAGCTTTTCCATCCCTTTCCAAAGAAGGCTGTCCTTCATTTGTGACCTTCTGACTTGCAGACACCCAATAAACGGTGATAACCATCATGTGTATATCATTCCCAGCTTTTCAGCAGTTCAATTGTTTTATTGCTTTCCATTGAAAGTAAAGCAGGAACAACTGTGGAATACTGTGATCTCAGCTCCCTGCAAAGTACATGCCTGACACTCATTCCATACCTGCATTTAACTGTTGTAATTTACTGTGCAATCCTTTAAGTATTTACACTGCTAAAGCAGATGGTTTAGAAATTAATAAACATAAGTCATTGCAAAAATTGAGGTTCATACTAAATCTATTTTGGCGTTTTGTTGATATAGCTTTTTCACCTTTTTTTGTTTTGTTCACTCTTGCATCAACAAGTAGTAACCATTTCTTTTGTTACTTAACTTTTTTGTAGTTCTTTTTTTTTTTTACTTTATATGACATATGAATACGATAATTGTACATTGTTATATGTCATGAAGAGTAGTTTGTGTCAGAAGCAATTGCATTCTGTAAGTTGCATATTTGTACACTGGTCATGCCAAGAAAGCTTGTGTATACATATGTGAGAATCCAAAGCGCTGAACAGATTTATGTGGAAGATAAGAGGTGCACAGCTAGGGGTGTGGGTTGCCCCTGCGAACGACCCTTTCTCGAAAAAGCCGTTTTTTCACAGAGAAAAAGCAATCGATTGACAGAAGAAAGAAAATTCTATGGCGAAAGGTGAGTATGAATTTACCCCCCACCCTTACCCTAATCCTAACCCTAACCCTAACCCTCTCCTTACATTACCTTAACCCTAACCCTCCTTTCCCCGCAATCTAACCCTAAGACTCCCTTCTCCGCAGCCTATCCGTAAGACTCCCTTCCTCGCAGGCTAACCTTAAGTCTCCCTTTGCATTACCCTAACCCTCCCTTCCTGGCAGCTTAACCCTAAAACTCCCCATAGAGTCTAACTCAGGTGTCCGGTCGGTGCAGCAAGAGCGTCAGGTCCGTGGTCACATTTCAGAATAATGAATGGGTGAGTATATACTAAAACATAAAAGAAGGAAGAGGGTGCTTAATTAGGGTCACAGAATAAAAGTGCAAACCAGAGGTAAGGAAATTAACGTTAATTGATTCAACTTGGCGTGATATGATACTCAAGGTCTGCTAGGAATGCAATCCGTTCGGCATCCCAAACAAGGCACACAGAAATTCTGTTCAAAACACGTGGTTAGAGGTGGTGATCAGACACGGGCGCCAGAGATAAGGTCCGCCCCTATGCGTTTTGTCGATACCAACTTCATCAGGGGTTGTGTCCTTTACCCAATCGGCTGGAAATGGACCAATTAGCGATGGTGAAAAAAGGTAAACAACAGGACACGTGTGAGCGAGCATAAAGGTTACAAGACATAGTCAGATTCATATTACATAAACTACATATCAACCAGACCCATAAAACAAATATTAAAACAATTTGAAAACAGCAACATAATAAAAATAGCAACATAAAAAAAAAAGAAATTTTAAAAAATCAGGCATTGTTAGAGGATACATAAAGGAAATTAATAATAAAAAAAACAGAATAATAAGAATACATTTAACAATTCTCCAAAGCAGAACCTCATGAAAGTCATCTCATAAGAATCATAAAAAAAATCATAAAAACGCAGCCAACTCAAAACTTTCATTTCATCCTCTAGGGCTCAGAGTATTGAGGGTGGACATCCAGTAGCCCTCCCGTTGGGATAATTTTTTCAACCTATCCTCTCCACGTCTACCAAGCATAATGTGTTCAATAGCTCTGACTGAAAACCCTTCAACCTTTCCTTAATGAAACTGCTTAAAATGACGAGACACACTATGTGTCAGGTTCCCGTTCACAATATTTCGGTAGTGTTCAAGCGCCCTAATGTTAAGGGGATGCATTGTGTTCCCTATATAAGACAGATCACACTTACATTGTAGCATATACACTACATGGGTTGAATTACAGTTTAACAGTTGTCTAATATAACATTTTTGTTTACTATCAGAAGAATAAAAACTTTTTTCCTTTGAGATAAACTTGCAAATTTTACACCTGCCACAAGGGCCCGGTACGAAGTCCTGGCACTTAAATTCCCGGCGCTGAAAATTCCTCCACGTGTTATTAATTATGAAAACGGTCCCCTGTCATCCCTACACTCATTTTCCCGGCACGTTCAATTCTCAGCGCCAAAAATTCCCGACAATTTAAAATACCTACATGACTAAAATACCTACACTGAAAATCCCGGCACATAAAAATGACCTACACTGAAAATCCCCACCAGTAAAAATTCCGGAAAGTAAAAAATACTGCAATGCAACACCCGACTTCACTGACCAACAACGCGGCGCTGGCAGGGCATGCATGCTGATGCTTGTAGTACTACAAGCCTGACAATTCTCAAAAAACCACTCGTTAAATACACTAGCATATTGCACATAACACACTAATAAATGCCCGACAATTCTCAAAAACCACTTGTTAAATAGTGTTATGTGTGTTATGTGACCAAACGTTATTTGTCACCATGGAAACGGGAATTCACAGGCTGCCCAAGGGTATAAATATACCCGAATAACAGGAGAGCTGTCATTAGAGTCGGTCCCATAGGGATTTTTTTTTGCAAAGACCTCCCCCACAGATTAAAAGCTTGGAAGATGGGATCCAATTCAAGATGATAAGTACTTCTTTTTATTTATTATTTTAATGTCATTATTTTACTTATTTATTTTATGTATTATACGTATACTGTTTTAAATGACAATTATTTTGGGAATTGTCGGGCATTTATTTGTGTGTTATGTGCAATATGTTAGTGTATTTAACGAGTCATTTTTGAGAATTGTCGGGCATTTATTAGTGTGTTTTGTGCAATGTTAGTGTATTTAACGAGTGGTTTTTGAGAATTGTCGTGCATTTATTAGTGTGTTTTGTGCAATATGTTAGTGTATATAACGAGTGGTTTTTGAGAATTGTCAGGCATTTAGTAGTGTGTTATGTGCAATATGTTAGTGTATTGCATGACAATTATATTAGAATTGTTGGGGTATTTAAGCATAATCTAGAGGCTGGGGGCTGTGTATGTGATGGGTCAGGTTGGGGGCTGTGTATGTGACTGGTCAGGCTGAGTGCTGTGTTGTTGGTCAGTGAAGTCGAGTGTTGCATTGCAGATTTTTTATGTACCGGGATTTTTACTGGCCGGGATTTCAGTGTAGGTATTTTAGTCGTGGAGGTATTTTAAATTGTCAGGAATTTTTGGCGCTGGGGTTTTTAACATGCCGGGATTATGAG
>WWET01000278.1:618541-634462 GCA_011038615.1 Limnodynastes dumerilii
GAATTTCTACACAAAAGTGAATGGAAATGAAATCCATATTAACTTTATATGAACCAACTGTTGTCATTTCTGTTAAGTAAAAATAAAGTTCTAATCATATTTGTTCTTCATGCGTACATTTTATTCTTGCAAATTATTTCCTAAAAACCTCACTCATTTTGCTATCACAATTTGTAGTAAGCATAAGCAGACACGTAGGACTGGAAAGCTGTACCTCTCATTGACTGTTCTTGTAAGTTGTGCAACAATGGAACAGAGAGAGCGAATTATTGTGGCCTGTTTACAATTTAAAACGTTAGCAACACTCTCATTGGGTCTGATCCAGACCTACGCTCATGAAACGCTCTTGTGCGTAATGTATTTACCTACGATGCACTCCCCTAGGCACTCCCCTTGTTCGTACTAACTTTTACCATCTTACGCCAAGCAAACCCTACCCTAACTTTTTTTAGCGTAACTGCGGGCGTCCGTAAGCTCCTTGCTTAGTTACGACGCTTAACACACCCATACTGTACTATTTAAGTTCCTCACCCCGCCCTCGGTGCATATTTATGGATTTCGGATGGCAGGCACGCCCACTCAAGCGTTGTTATGAGGCTGGTACGCTCAAAGCCCATACGCTAAAGAAATTTGTTGCATAACATCCACCCCGCGCATGCACAGTAAGTACAAATGGCCCTTTTTACGCTTACGCAAAGCGTAAAAACACGGCTGAGCATAGGTCTGGATCAGGCCTATTGTCTCCAGATTGGAGGGTAGACAATGGTTGTCTTCAGAGTTGTAGCGCCATGGTGCTTGGAGCAGGATCATGAAAAGGGGCACCAGGTCCTATAGCAGGCCTTGGCCTTTTGCCCACCCCATGCAAATTTTGTTTCCTATGCCCCTGTCTACAACCTATTTTTGACCATTGCATTACAATTTATCATTCAGAACTTGATACAAAAGGAATAAAAAATGCTGCTTATGCATTTTGTTGGTATAAAAAAAGGAAAAAAAAATATAACAATATTTTATTTAAGTTTATTCAATTCTTGAGTGTACTTTTAGTGCATTCACAATGTCACTGAAGCACTCACACAAAGCACCATTTTCACCATTCATAACAGAGAACTACCCTGTATATACACGCCTTAAGATCCAGACCTTCAGTTTCATATGCCCTTGGGTCCTGTGTAGACGACAGAGTTTGTGCGTTTGGATGTAAGGCACAGAAGCTATATTTGGTTTTACATTCAGGTCTGGTTCAGGCACTTTGTATTCTTTTAGACCAGCTTGTTAAACCATATCACAACATGATAGCATGTCACATAAAGCCACCCTTTTGTCCAACCTGGAAGAGGGTTCAAAATGACATATTCTAGATAATCATATTATCTGGTTAGAGTCACTGCAGTGTTCATTAGGAAATGTTGTCTACAATTAAAAACTAATGCAAATCTCATAGGTATAAACTACAATTTTTAGATTAAGCCTCTTACATATATATATATATATATATCCCTTTCTACACATTACACTCTCCTACTCATATATATCCCTTTCCACACATTATCACCCCTACCCCTCTCCACATTACATATTATACATTTCCCCCCTTCTGGCATCTCCCTCTCCACACAATTTACACTTCAGTTCCACTTCTTTTACCTTACCTGATCCAGCCTCCAGCACTTCCTTCCTTACTTTAGCTCTGGGGATCCTCTTCCTGCAGTGCCAGTCGGAAGCTCCGCCCCCTCGGCTCGTGTTCCTGGACACTGTAATGTGTTTAGTGTGACAGGCTGCAGACTTAAAGCAGACAATCTTTTATTCAGCTTCACACAATTCACCGATGACAAATAGAGAAAATCACAGAGGCGTACCCCAACTGTAGGAACTAAACGAAAATCAACAAATCATGCAATATTTTAAACAAGCTAAAGTATGTTTTGCTTCCAAAAAGTGCTTAGCGACCGGTTATTCCGTCTGGCCTTTTTGAAGTTCAAGTCTTATCGTAGATCCGTTCTTTAAACGAACGTACCGTCTTCCCCTTATACCAGGCTGCAAAGACAGCATGTAAATTACATATGACATTTTTCCTGATCTGGGATGTTTAAATTAATCGCCACTGACTAAGTAACGGCATGTTGTACATTGAAGACACCTATAGCATCCTGGAGGTCTGTTATAGTTGGTAATACGAGTCAAATCCGACACATCAGACTTAACTAATATGTCACGCAGATTACGTCCCCGTAAATAACTGGGCATGATGCGTTTCTCTTTAAAAGCAGGTAACTGAGAATCTGTAGATACCATGGGCCACAAGGCTCCTATGGCACGTTTTGATCACAGGACTACAGCGGCTATAGTGATTAACCCAGGGAATCACAGCAGATACTTGATCTTTTCCCTCTGGATTAGAGAGGGGTGTTTAATTTCCTGCATTATTGGAAAGGGCCTTTGATATTGATTTTAAATATTTATTTTTCATATCGCTTAATTGTGTTAAACAAGTTGAGGGATCATTATGAATGCGGCAAACTCGCAAAAATTGTGAGTAAGGCAAGCTGGCTTTTAATTGCTTAAGATGATCACTTGAATATAACCACAGAGTGTTGCGATCTGTTGGTTTGCTATAAATTGATGTCACTATAGATCTCTCATGAACTGAAATGGTAACATCCAAGTAAATAATACTGTCCGTATTAGAAGAATGAGTAAACTTGATAAAGGCATTCATATTATTTACCAGACACGTAATGTGATCAAATTCCTCCTGTGTGCCCTGCCAAAAAATCTAAATATCGTCAATATAACGGACGTAAAAAAATAAATTACCTCTGAACATTGGGTTATTCAAAAATACCTCGGATTCTACTTCATGCATGTAAATATTTGCAAAAGATGGAGCGACAGAGGAGCCCATCACACATCCTGAAACTTGAAGGAAAAAAGCATTATTGAATAAAAAATTATTTTTCATCAATGTTAATGGCAATAACTTGATGAAAAGATCTAATGGCCTTGATAAAGACATTAAGTCGAAACGCGTCGGTAGTTGTGCTACACAGGTGTGAGAGGTATCCTATAGGACTGCTCAGGAGTATTTGTGAAACACCCGGGTATAACATCTTTTCACTGTCTCCAGATGTCCGGTCCGGTACGGGTCCTCCCCCTGCGGGGTATCTTTTTACTTTTATATATTTATTTGTTTTCATGTGTCCCAATAAATGTGACATTTTTTACACATTGCGATTTTTTCCTTTTTTTGACTTATAAATAATATGGAGGAGAAGAGGAGATCAAAAGCCTTTAACGACACGGAAGAAATACTGAGATCAAAGGGTCTGTGAGTCATCACAACAGCGCCACTGCGCGCTCATCGGACATTCAGCCCAGACCCCAGGAAAGTCTAACAACTGTCTCCTCTGCACGGGAACTGCAGCCACGATCCAGCATCTAATAGAAGCATTCACAGACGCCGTCTCTTCAGAACTGTAAGCCGCGTCTTCTTCCCTTTTGCAAGGACCGCACAAGCAGCACTTTGTATTGCGAATCTATTGTACTCTTGGCATCTGACTTTCTTAAAACAGTTGTGGCTTTTATAGAACTACTAATTCACTTTGGAGAACACCAGCACTAGGAACCTTTGCTTTTTATGTGCAATTATCATATTGTTTAGATATACCAGCCTTTTTTCCTTTGTCTAGACTCTATATCATGGCATAGTACAGGACTTCCCGCTTTTTATGTGCAATTGTTTTATTTTTTTTTATTTTAGTTTTTTTTAGTTTTTACCAGTGCATTTGTTTAGCTAGTGTATTTATATATTTTTCAGAACCTACATCACGGGTTATCAGATAGCTGTCTAGCAAACCGATTACCTTTCTGTTTGCACAGGTACTTTGTGGATCTACACCAATCATTTGTTTTTTGTTATATATGATTTTTATTGTTTTGGCACTTATTTATATTAGGTCACTTAATTTTTAGTCTTTGCGCCCATTTAGTGTTTTTTCCCCTTTTACGATATCTCTATTTTTAGTATACTGAGTGGAGTATACTTTACACTATTAGTGGCTGCATATAGAGCGCCATTTGGATTATCCCCCTTCTACAACCTGCGATGGAAGTACCTGTGTATGTTCTGCCTCTGATAAAATTTGGAATTATTCAGATTTGTATAATTAAGTAGGATCTGCTTGCAAAGGTATGCACACATTACGATTTGCCAGTTGGCTGTTTATTTCACCTATATAATCATGGAGATTTTGGAGCACTATGCCCCCGCCCTTATCGGCGGGGCGGATTATAATGCTCTTATCCTCGGAAAGCTGTTTCAAAGCACGGCATTCTTCCACTAATAAATTGTGTCGACTCTTGTGTAGCTCTGTGTCATATTTAACAACTGCATCATCTAGCAATCTTAAAAAATATTTAAGGGCTGGATCCTGAACTACGTCCGTCTTCCATAGACGGACGTAATTCACTGAACAATAGCTACTGCGCATGCGTAGTAGCTATTGTACGTAATCTGCATATCTTTTCGATACGTAGATTGCGTATATGCGGACTTTAGACCGATACTGAATTGGAATAGGATTCACGGTAGGATTTTTATTTTGAAAAAATTCTAATCTTCTGTTGATGGGATAACCAAAAATGGTCTATTTTCCAATCAAATGAGTTGTGGCCCACAGACTGGACAAATGATAGTCCTCTGCTTAATACCAATGTTTCTGTTGCTGTGAGTTTTCCAGAAGACAAATTGTAAATCAAATCCTCTTGGCTCTCATGTTGCGCTTGCCTCCTCCTCTGCCTCTTGCTATAACCTCCCCGTCTGACTGGTCTGGTTTTTGGTGTTTCATTTTGTTGCGATAAAAAGCTGAAGAATTTTGGGATGATGTAGAAGGGATCTCCTGATCAGATGTAGCAGAAATTTCAGCACTTGAGGTATCAAGAACACGGTCACTATATTTCCTGAATCGTTGTTGTCTGTTGGAGCAATGCTGAGTGCCAGCTAACCATTTATATACTTTATTTTCAGAGTAGTCTTTGTTGATAATTTCAAATTTTTCCCGCTTGAACTTCATTAAGTCTGTTTTGAACTGTTGTGTGGTACGTGTCAGTTTAGCATACCAGTCCTGCTCTGTATCCATTTCCAGAGTAGATTTGTGATCTTCAAATTTTCCAATTTTTTCTTTTGTCAGCGCAACTTCATGAGAACTTTCTTCTATCACCAACAACATTAGATCCAGGAGCATTTATTTAAAATGGCAACCCATTTACAGCAGAAACTTTGGTTATATCATCCAACAGTTGGGATTTGTTTAACCCTGAAGCCTCAGGGAATTTTTCTTTATCTATAATATTCAAAGTTGTTCTGTGTAAGTAGAACTCAATTTCTCTTTTTTTCAATCTTAACAATTGGGGAAACAAATCCAAATGTGAGATGCCAGTAGTGGATGAGAATAAGTTGTCATTGATCAAAATCGCTTCAGCCTCCACGTCGCTAAAAGATAAAGTCTCACCTATAGGTAATGTTATTTGACTCAGTCCTGTTTGTGATTCCACTTCGTCAGCCATGATAAACACAGAAGGTGCTTTAGATCAAAAACAAGTACTTGATATGGGAATTCACAGAGATTGCATGTCCCAATAGAATCAATCCAACTTCCAATGTCTATTAAATTCCACAAAAACAAGGTAGGGTGCTCACAACTTTCAATTGATACAAAAAACTCCCCAACAGTGGCACTCCGTTAAACAGTCCAAATGTGCTGCGGTGCTACTTCATAAAAGACATCCAAACACCATCACTGGAAGGCACTCGCAGAATTAGAAATCCAAAAAGATACTCTTTATTCAGACCGACGTTTCATTAACTAGATGTTACTTTCATCAGGGCAATACATAAATATCATAAAAGCAACAGGGAATTAAATAGAGTACTCACCAGCATTAGCAGATTAAGTTCCTCCCGCTTGAGGTGTCCCGCAATGAGCCGTTTCCAGTAACCAGTCAACGGGCCCTCTTCCTGGACGTCACGCAATGTGTCGCTGTAACCAAGGCAATGTAAACATTGCCCAACTTACCCCGCCTTCACGTGTCGTCGGAGCGGCCTGGCTGCTAGGAGATGCGAACCACTACCACGAGTCATCTGAGGATCGGAGCTACACTGCTGCTGGATTTCTAAGTCTGCGAGTGCCTTCCTGTGATGGTGTTTATATATATATATATATAGAGAGAGAGAGAGAGAGAGAGAGAGAGAGAGAGAGAGAGAGAGAGCGAGAGAGACAAATGCAAATCAAGTGCGCTCACTTATCCAAATAATATATGCTGTAAGTCCAAAAATCAGTCCCAAATATAGCTCCAATGTTCACAATATAATGTTCACCAGATCCCTATAAAGGACCGCGTCTTCCCCTTTCCACCTCTCACTGTCTCCAAGCGGACTTGTAGACCACCTCCTTGAAGCGGACTTGTAGTAAATCGAAGAAAGAGAGAAGGGGTGAAGTTGAATGGTGAAGTACCGTTTATTTTAAAAAATTTGCTAGCGGTATACAGGATGCATACCAGAGCAAAAAAGGTTAAAAGCATATATCACAGTCAACACGACAAGCGGTGCAAGGTACCGGTGTCCAGCGTGTCCAGTCTCTCACCCACCTCTCACTGTCTCCACGTGGAACCGGCAGTCATTCATCATCTGCCTTGTACGGGACGCTGGACACCGCTTGTCATGTTGACTGTGATAGATGCTTTTAACCTTTTTTGCTCTGGTATGCATCCTGTATACCGCTAGCAAATTTTTTTAAATAAACGGTACTTCACCATAAGGCGCCCCCTTCTCTCTTTCCTTTCTTCATATATACTATTCTGGCTAGTGCCATATGTTACATACTTAGCAGGGGTGTTTTAAGAAGTGAGGGGGCCCGTGTGCAGGATTTGAACATGCCCGTGTGCAGGATTTGAACATGGGCCCCCCCCTTATTTAAAAAAATTTGCTAGTGGTATACAGAATGCATACCAGAGCAAAAAAGGTTAAAAGCATATATCACAGTCAACACGACAAGCGGTGCAATGTACCGGTGTCCAGCGTGTCCAGTCTCCTCTCACTGTCTCCACGTGGAACCGGCAGTCATTCATCATCTGCCTTGTACGGGACTGGACACCGCTTGTCATGTTGACTGTGATATATGCTTTTAACCTTTTTTGCTCTGGTATGCATTCTGTATACCACTAGCAAATTTTTTTAAATAAACGGTACTTCACCATAAGGCGCCCCCTTCTCTCTTTCTTCATATATACTATTCTGGCTAGTGCCATATGTTACATACTTAGCATAGCATAGGCAGCATAGACTATTATCATGCTTCTGGATTGGCTGGACAGCTAATTTGGCCCACACAAGTTTTTCTTAATAATATTGACTAAAGTATTATTCTGAAACATAATTTTCTACATATATAAAATGTACACACTAAATATCATCTATGACTACTTAAGTAGAGTCACTGTATATACTGATTAGAGGAGTTTTATTGATAGTGCTTATACCAGTTTGTACAGAATAGCCACGGAAGCCATTCATAAGTATATATTTACATATGACACCTACAGTGTGCTAAGCACTACAAAACTTTCTTCAGCAATCTTTAAGCTTATAGCTATGCAAACAATCTATAGATTTCAGTCATAATGGTGATTTTATCTAAGGTGTTGGACGTGTCATGTACAGGTTTCAACAAGACTAAGATTGATTGAAATATCACTGTAAATCTTGAATTATAAAAAATAAACCTCTCAGTCCTTCAATACTGTGAGTATTATAAAAGAGTCTACACTCTCTTCTGTATAGAAATTTTACATAAGACATGTTAAATACAGTTTAAGATCTATTGCCATATAAACATAATTTGACGATTGCTAAATTTTCTGTTATTGATAAATATACAATCTTTTTATTAACATATAAACATACATGTTCATAAAATATGTTATAATATTTATCAATGGTCCACATAGTATTTTAGAAACAGGAAAAGCTGTGTGAAAAATGAATTGTTGAACTCACCCATACCTATCTGTAGCAGTCCTCACAATAGTGATGGTGTACACCTAAGAAGAATAAATTATTGCATTTTTCCTCAAGCAACTCTGATCATTGTAGACAGGCCCAGCGTGTTCGGTGCTCCCCAACAAACTTTAAATTTGTGCCCACCTGTTTAACAATTTCACATTATAGTTAATAGAGTATAGTATACATGTAAGCATCATAAAACACAATCTTGTTACCACAATAAAAGAAAGCAAATCATAGTAACTACTATACAATACAAAGAGAATCCTTGTGGTCCACTATACAATTCATCCTAAAACTGCCACACAATATAGACTATGGGTGTTAATATTTTAATGTATCCTTAGTAAGTAAAAATAAATAAAATACTCACAGTTCTGTAGTCCACAATGTTGCCAGGTGATGGTCTGGTGTCCGGTTCCTCCTCTTCTTCTCGCTGGGGCAGACAAGCAGCTCCATCTTCTTTGGGGTCCTTCCGGCGAGTGACTCATGCCATTGATGGGGCCCATTTATAGTCTCTGGCACGAATCTCGCACCAGAGACTATAAATGGGTTCCATCAATGGCATGAGTCATTCGCCGTAGTGAATATTTTGTTTCTTTTTACTTACTAAGGATACATTAAAATATTAATTAGGGCATGTACCGGTCTATTATTAGGAATGGGGGCATCTACTGGTCTATTATTAGGAACGGAGGCATCTACTGGTCTATTATTAGGAACGGGGTCATCTACTGGTATATTATTTGGAACTGAGGCATGTACTTTATGTAAAACAGAACGGGGCTATGTATTGTTTACCTATATGTATGGGGTCATATAATGTTTTATTGATTGTAAAGGAGGACATTATTATGTAGCAGCATGACATTAACCCTTGGCATGCTGCCGTTTATGGTACTTTAAGGCACAGCATGCCCTGCTAAATATGGGCATGCTGTGCCTTATAGTACGATATGCAACTGCATGCTAAGGGTTCTTAGCATGTTGCACTAGACTTTTTTTTTTTTTATTTCACTAAAATAGCTGCTTAGTGAATCCAGCGTGAATCGCTGAAAAATCGCACCGATGGCTGGCGATTCATAATCGCTGCAAAAAAATGACGTTCGTAAATGAGGCCCTATATATCTTACTGACCGCCATACCATACAGACATTATCCTAGTGACTGCTATACCATACAGGCCACCATACAATACAGATTGCATCCTTCTGTCCACTGTACAATAAATGTAACATTCTTCTAACTCAATGCAGTTAAAAAAGGCCTCCTTGTATTATAGAAACAGAAAACATTTGTAACCGCAATACAAAAGAAGCACAACCATGTAAGCACTTACTGTTATCCAGTTTGTGTGTGTGTGTGTGTGTGTGTGTGTACAGTATATATATCCATCCCCCATGTGTTTTGATATTCAGGGATTACCTTACCTATAATGACCTATAATGACTTCTCTAAGCAGAATATGGCAGCATGGTTAAAGCCTGGATCATTACAAAAATAAAAGGCATATTGTACATTGTGATACCAAGCCACACAGACTTGCAATCTGAACCCTTTGTTAAAAATTCTCAATGGGCCCCATCAGCTCCGGACCTGGGACAATAGTCCCAGTTATGTCCCCCTGATGGCGGTTCTGGCAGTGGGAATGTCCTGTTCTCCTGCGTGCCATATTTTGGCTCACAAATTACGTATGTTAGACTCTGTTGACGGGCTATGTACAGATTTTGCTATTAAATCTGGATCAGGCCCATTGTTTTTCCCTCAAAGGTAGTAAGACGAGGTGAGAACTTGTCTGTTATGGTGGTTCCACAATATATGGGTTGCATTAACAGGCATTGGACTTGTATAAACATATCTGAATGGGTTTCTTTTAAAGGCAGAACACGAGTTTGAATTTTTGGCTTGTCATGTGCATGTGCATGTGCATGTATTAATTATGTCTGTGGGGCATAATTAATGTGCTGGTGTCTTCTCTTTTCAAATCATTCAGTAACAATTTGGAAAGATCAGAAATAGAATGAGGAAAACGATTGGTAAGTTTACAAGAATCAAAATCTGAAGAGAAATGGTGAGTTCTTCATCTGGTATGTATAAGATGGGTGTAGTTCACCGCAGAGAACGGCCCTTTTATGAAGCTCCTTTTTTACAGGATTTAGTGAAGTATGATACCCAAACAAATCCTGCCACTGATATTCCAGCTAATTTTATTAGCTATTAAGAACATACATGTCATATGAGACTCTGTATAATAAAGAGTTATGTTGTGAGCACAGTCCATCTATTTTTCTTGAACAGTAATTAGACTGCATGGGAAAAAATAGGCCATGTAGGTAAAGAACAATCTGTTTAAAACGTTCTAAATGCCCATATCTCACAGGTGTAATTAAGAGAATAGCAGTTTGTGAAAGGAGCTTTAACTGACGTAATGTTTGTTAGCAGTAAAATTGCTCAAGTCCCAGAGCACTGTCCTTCCTGAAATCGACTTTTAAACATCCATTCAGTGTAGGTTGATGCTTGATAAGGATAAAATTTATTTTGCAGTATCAGTGTTATCGTCCATACTGCTTCTCCTGCCAACCTCCATTGCTTTCCTGTGGATCCTAGCCTCGTGTTTTTGATTTGCTGATCAAGCCTCCATTTGGGAAATTTTCATACCCACAGAGGAGTAGCGAGGGTGGAGCTAGTGGAGCTTGTGCTCTGGGCGCTGGCAGACCAAAGGGGTGTTGCAGAGCACAGCCAAGTGCCATATCCAGATCCCTAGTATACCAGATGTGGAATAATATTTGGTGTTTGGAATGGTACACTATATAATGTATAAGTAGGGAATATCATGGGCCTGTGAATGTAAAATATTATATTATGTGGGGTATATTATGGGTCTGGGAATGGCACTCTATATACTGTATATAGTGTTCCCAATTCCCAAACCCTAATATAAACCATATATATTATATAGTGTACCTTGCCCATAGATGTGTAATGTAAGGGAGACAGGAAGGAGGATGTGCAATGGATCGGGGATAGGGAGAGAGATGTGTCATGTAAAGGGGAGGGCGGTGTGTAAATGTAAGTGGGGCAGGGGTGGACCATATGTATGGAGGGGGTGTAGGGAGGGGAAAGTGTATTGGAGAGGGGTACAAGAAAGAAAGTATGTCATTAGGAAGGAGAAACTGATTTGTGTAATAGAGGAAGGGAAATATGTAATGGGGGAAGAAGATGTGTAATGGTGTAAGAATCAAGGCATGAATAAGGTATGGAAAACCCAACAATCAATATTCATTTTAGTAAAAATAACACTTCCTTTTTGCCAACAAATGTTAGTGAATGTTAGGGAGCTCCCTGGCTACTACACTATGGGAGGACGGGGTTGGCAGTCGCCGTAGCATTCACTTGCTGTGGGTGCCATTAATCCATGCTACACATCTGCATACCCGATGAATATTCATATATGCAGGGGTGAAAAACACAAGAAAACTTCTCTGGTGCAATAATGTTTCATTAATTGTCTTAAAATGACAATAAAAACATACTCACACAGAGCTTTTAAATGTCATATGTGCTTTTGCATGGGAAATCCATAAGTATTGTCTCTCCAGTACACCATAGATATTATAGATGATTTGGGGGACTGTCTTCTTTTTACAAATGTTTCTGATTTCTCCACAATTACATACAATCAGATATAAAAACCAACGCGTTTCAGCCAGGAACCGGCCTTTCTTAAGGTTCTTGATAAATGGGTCCGTATTCTAAAATACACACAGCCAGCAATTAGCTGTTGACTGTGTGTAAATCGAAAATGGGTGTTTGCAGCGGTGAAAGGAAACCGCTTGAGATTGTGTGAAGAGGAATATATGGAATATGTACTTAGCTAGTAAACACAACCAGATGCCTTAAAAATCAAGACACATTCTATGGTTAAAATTTTAACATAGGTTCAATAAACAAAGTGAATCTTTTACTAGCTTTCTAGAAGATAAGAGTTTCCTATGCTTATTTCTAAAATATTGCTGTGGTTAACAGTTCATGTTAGCTAAAGTGAGCCTGTAACTTATCTGCTTCATTGCCCAAATTGAATAAAACAGAAATGAAAAGCCATAGATATCTTCTAGTGATTATTTACTGGAGAGCAGCACACAAAGACAACATTATCAGGTATAAGAGCTGCCATCAAACACTTTTTTATTAGAACATTAACAATTTGTGGCTAACCACTGGGATTTCTGGATCACAGATCTGGAATGTTTGCTTATGGGAATAATGCATACATTAATTTAAGGAATTCCTTTGAGATCTCATCATGCTTGGAAATGCGAAATGTCATAGACACCTTGGCTTTATTTTTAGAAACACATTTCTTATGCCAAAGAACAGTGAAAGTGTACCAAACAAAGTTCTCTTTGCAGACTTTAAAATGTGAATTATAGTTTAGAGCTGGACCTTTTATTGTGACATTGTGAAAGTAAATCTTGGCATTTAGCATTAGAATTCAATATTTAAAAAGCACTTAAAATGTTTAAACTCTCCTGCTCTTAGAGTCATATATGGGGTATATTTAATTACCCTTTGCATGGTCATAGGCTATGTTAGAATGTTATGCAATCTGATTAGATACGTATCTTGTCTGGAGCCACATGGTAATAAGGAGAAATACTGCCACATTTTTCTGTTATATTCCACCTTAATGGATTCTCATTCCCTGTCTCTGTATTATAGCCAATGCTTAACATATACTGGCAAGAGATCCACTGTACTGCTTTTATTTGCAAATCATGATCAGTTTGATAAGTGACAATGCTGTTTCTTAGACCTTCCTTTAGAAACAGAGGTATAAGAAACTTCAGATACTTTAGACAGGTGTGACGATCTGAATTTAATAAATACCAGGGTCAGTCGCGCTCATAACACTGCGGTTAGATCGAAACACTAAAAAGGGGATCCTACACCCCCTAGAAAAGAAACTGAGAAGAAAAATGGAATATAGTGCTTCGGTTCGGCGCTGTGTATAATCAAAATTAATAAATAAAATAAATATAAGCAGGTGTACAATCTCCTGAAAATGGGTATAATAAATATCCAGATGGAGGTACTGTATCTTTAAGAAGAAAAGGTTTGGTTCATTGTTCTTTTTCTTCCTCCATATGGTGCATAGAAGACCACTTTGAGAAAGAGGCTTTGTCCCTCGAAACGCGTCAGCCGGTAACCTGCGTGTATGCACACTCACAAAACTTCTGTGTTTTCTGATCCCCGTGACTGGAAAGTGCCTATTTTGCAGACGTCCAGATCCAGCGGTCCCAATGCATGTTCTTGTGAATACAACGTACCAACACCACTATTGCTGTCAGTAAGTATGGCACATGCACCCCAGGGATATTTGCTTTAGCCTCAAGATGGGGCCAGTGTGTTGCCAATTTAAGAACCTCTTAACCATTGCGAGTCTCCTCTGCGATGGCTGTTTTTACGAGATAGAGACAGCCAAAAGTTGCCTTTTGGATGTCTCTATTTTGAATGGCAGCCGTTGTAGATTTTTTTTTTTTATGCATGGAAGAGTATGTGACTCACATACTCACCCATTAACCTTTTCTTCTTAAAGATACAGTACCTCCATCTGGATATTTATTATACCCATTTTTAGGAGATTGTACACCTGCTTATATTTATTTTATTTATTAATTTTGATTATACACGGCGCCGAACCGAAGCACTATATTCCATTTTTCTTTTCAGGTGTGACGATCTATTGGATGACCTTGGATTAGTAAATGCCATTGCTGTTGACATTGTTTCATTATAGTAGAAAGAATGAATGTTGTGAGAAAATCTCAAGTTTTCTTGACATTTCTAAACCATATCTCATAGTAGTGATGCTATTCATCATGAATTATTAATTATTCATTCAAAATTTGGATTGACTGGGAGAAAGAGGTCTATAGGTGATCTCTTTCCAGGAAGAAAAAGGTGAGAGAACTGGTACAGCAAAGTGTTTGGTTCCATGTGGGGTTACTTTATATATTCCTTAAGTACTAGTTTGATGATCAAAAACTCTGCTTACCACTAGAAAGAACCAAGGCCATTGCTTTTAATTTGTCTCTCATCAGAAGATCACTTTCTAGGTTATAATGTCAAATATTGGGTGACCTTTTGCTGCTTAAATGTTTTTCCTGGAAGGTGAGAGAGTTTATAAACTTCACTTTAACTATGACCTTATGTACTCCCAGGGGAAACAGAGCAGTTTAAACCACTGACCTTGTATGCCTATTCTTTGAAGTGCAGTCAGAGCTCCCTATTCTACAAGCGTCTTAAACTCTTTTCACAACATTTTAACTATTCTGCAGAAGAACAATTACAGTTGCTAATTGGATTTGAGGAATGAATAAGTATATTGTTCTGTCATATAAAGAAGCTCCCTTTTGGAAAATACCTGAGATTATTATTATTTGTTATTTTACAATAACCAAACAAAACAAGTTACTTTTTTTAGTCATAGTTCAGCAAACATTTCACCTAATTCCATAATATTTTACATATTTTGTTAACTAAAATTGATACTATGGGTCTGGTATAAAATGTTGACAGTTAAAAATGTCGACAGGTCAAAACAGTTGACAGTTGAGTATTATGTTAGTATTCAATCGTAGCATTTGTAAATTTAATGTAATGTAAGTGGCTTGTAAAATATTTCACAAATGGGATAATACTCACTGACGTTTTGACCTCTTTACAATTTCAACAGTTTGAATGTCGACATAACAACCAGCAAGGGATAATATGGGTTCATAAAAAAGTATAAAGTGTAGAAACAAAGTTTCTCATTCTGTATAATATTCATATCTAACCTACAGAGAGCTACAGAACCCCAGCTATTTAATTAGCAACCTTTTATCCATGTCCAGGACTTCTCATGTGCTCCATCTCTGCACTGGAATGACCTCCCTTCTTCAGTCAGACTCTCCTCCACATTGCAGGTCTTCAAGCGCTCACTAAAAAAGCACCTGTTGAAGCTTGCCTATCCCTTCTCCACTTAACAGCCTCACTGCATCCTACATCTGTCCATTCTTTTCCTTCCTTCTCTTCCGCTCACGCCAGCAGTCCACTTCCTTCCCCCCTCCTTAAGTCTTCTGGAAGTTGATCCCTCCCCCTTAGTGTGTTAGCTTATGTAAACAAGGTCCTCCATCCTAGTGTTATTCCCTCCTCCACCATTCCCCCTTCACTTCGTATCCTCTTGTCCCTCTCTCCCTTTTACCCCGTCCCCACCTGGTGGCTCCCTTTCAACCCCTCAATGCACTTTATCCCCTCCTCCCTGATCTGCCAAGCTTTATACCTCACAATTTGCCATGCTGTCTGTGCTTGTTTAACTTTATTGTATTTTTGTGATATTTTTATATTTATATTGTATTTTGTTATGTACTATGCTTTAAAGATACAAAAAAATCTATTCAGCGCTCAGCTGCTATCCCAGAGTTAGGACCACTAAAACAGAGAGGCCTTGTAAGTGGCTGGTGGCTTATCATATATTTGCAAATGTATGTAACAAAATTCTCTGACTTTTATTTTAAAGATAGAATGTCATTGTTGGTTACTGGTTGATTGCAAGAGTGCTGGGGTATATTTTTTTGTATCTTTGTTAAATCCCCAACCCTAAGACTCCTTTCTTCGCAGCCTAACCCAAAGTCTCCCCTTTTCCAATCCATCCTCTCCCTGCAGCCTAACCCTAAGTCTCCCCTTTTGTGATCTATCCCCTTTGTCGCAGCCTAACTTTAAGTGTCCCCTTCTCCCATCCATCCTCTCCCCTGCAGTCATTCAGAAAGCAATAAAAATATCTGGTCCGGTGGCGGGTCACGGGGGGGGGGGGGGGTTTC
>WWET01000278.1:634473-663879 GCA_011038615.1 Limnodynastes dumerilii
TTTCAGAATGAGGTCGTATTCTAAAATACACACAGCTGACAATTAGCTGTCAGCTTTGTGTAAATCGAAAAATGGGTGTTCACAGTGGCTCACAGAACCCCTCATGTTCTGGATGATAAGTTAACTAAGTTAATGAAAAGTTAACTAAGATAAGTTAAGAGAAAAAATCCATTTGCAACCCATTTAAATTTGATTGGTTGACCTGAGTTTGCGTGTATGCAAAGATATATTTGCCAGTCTGAAGTCAATCCATTATTTATAAAATAATTTTCTACTATAGGCTGGAAAAATAATGGTAATACAGGACCATGTCCAGACTTACGAAAAGGGGGCATATTCTGGATGATAGGATTGGAAAAAGCATTTTTTTGTTAAAGCGCATGCACAAGCGCTTCATTCACAGGATGCATCTGGATCCTCTGGCATAAAAAGAAAATTAAACAAATGTACATTTTATCCCATTGGACTGATGATGATTTATCATTTTGAAAGGAAATTATGTCTTTGATTTTGGAACCTACATATGTACATTATTTATATAAAAATTTACTATAGCAGTTACCATAATATTAATTTCACCTTTGCAATACATTAGAGTTTCATTCCAGTACACTAATATGATAAATCTGCACATATATACATTAATTTTAATATGATTCTTGTTTCTTCCCACGCTCTATGGTTATTTATCTAAAGACAGATGAGACGTCGCTGATTGGTGATAAGTTTCTTAATCACTGCACAGAAATGTTTGTTGTGAGCCAGGGGTTAAACCATTAGGGTAATTTACTTCTTTCGGCTATATGCAGTGTAGGCTCATGTTTAATACCAAGCTCTATTTTGTCTGGACCAAGAAGTGTCCTGGCATCAAAACAGCTGCTAAGTTGGCATAGTGAACATGGATTTGATTTAACAGCTTGTGTTTTTCTAGCAATAAACCACTGCAGACTATGTATTTTCTATTTTATACTCTAATAAAATGGTTGCCTTCCTAAGACCTGTTCAGCTAGCCTGAAATTTATTATTTGGTATAGCAAAAACTGCCAGATATGGCATGTGTCCCTTTGAAAACTTTATACCACATTATTAAGGTGTCTTTTTATTATATTTAAGTAATGTACTTTAGAAGATTTATTTAATGAACTCCTTAAAATATTATAGAAATATAGCTCTAGATCAGTCATATGTGGCAAGCAACAGACAGCACTGTATGTTTAAATGGAAATATGTTATACTCTTTACATACTACTAAAAGGGTTACTTCATTTAGGAAGATCATGCATGATAACTATATATAAGTCTATCCAGAACTGTAACTGGAAATTTTAGCGCCAGGGGCAAAATGGAAAAATGGGACCACACAGTGGTGGGCTGGGCTGGGGGGCAGGGGGGGCTTATGTGTTTTTGGGCCACGGTCCCTGGTGGTCTAGTGAGGCCACATAGTCTGTGGAACATATACGACATAGAGTATGGGGCCAGAATTACTGAAATATGCGGCTTCACATTCTATTAGTATAGCTTATACAGGTCACCTACGGGAGCCCTGTAGGGCCACATTTGTTCATGTGAATGATGTGACTTCCACAGTAACATCTTTCACATAATCAGGTTTGGCTTACAGGTCTCCCATAGGAGCCCTGTATATAATCAGTACTGATAGAGTGAATGGGGCGGAGGGAGGTGATCCCTGCATAGCGCGCAGCGGAGGAGGAAGGAAGTGAATGAAGACGACGACAAAGGTAAGTAAAGGGAAAAAGACAAGAGGTTGGCATACATTTTAAAATAGACATAATACATAAATAATTATCCCAGATAATAATCATTGTTCTCTGTATTGCTATGACTATAAATAAAACATGGGAATCTGCTTAGAAAAGGTGCAGAATATTGTGTGATTTGTTCATTCTCCTTTCAACCCTATAGTAATACCCCATTGATGGAGAAAATTTCCAGTAATAAAGGCTGGATATATAAAGGAGCATTAATAAAGGCTGAAACATATAAAAGGGCAGTAATAAAGTCTGGACACATAAAAGGGCAATAATAAAGGCTGAACACATATACAAGGGGCAATTATAAAGGCTAGACACATATACAAAGGGGCAGTAATAAAGACTGGACACAAAAGGGGCATTAATAAAGCCTGGACACATATAAAGGGGCATTAATATAGGCTGGACACATATACAAAGGGGCATTAATAAAGGCTGGGCACATATAAAGGGGCATTAATAAAGGCTGGACACATATCAAGGTACATTAATAAAGGCTGGAAACATATAAAAGGGCAATAATGAAGGCTGGACACATAAAGTGAACATTAATAAAAGATGGACACCTATACAAGAGGCAGTAATAAAGGATGGACTCATAAACAAGGGGCAGTAATAAAGGCTGGACACATATAAAGGGGCAGTAATAAAGACTGGACTCCTATAGAATGGGCAGAGATAAGACGGGGCACATAAACAAGGGGCAGTAAAAAAGGCTGGACACATATACAAGGGGCAGAAATTAAGGTTGGTCACATATATAAGGGCCAGTAATAAAGTCTGGACACATATACAAGGGGCAGTAATAAAGGCTGGACACATATAAAGGGGCATTAATAAAGGCTGGACACATATAAAGGGGAAGTAAAAAAAAAAAAAGGTAGGACACCTAAAAAGGGCATTAATAAAGGCTGGACACCTAAACAAGGGGCAGTAATAAAGGCAAGACAAATAAAAGGGAATTAATAAAGGTTGGACACATATATAGGGAGCAGTAATAAAGACAGGACACATAAACAAAGGTGCAGTAATAAAGACTGGATACATATATAAGGACAGTAATAAAGGATAGCTATTCAAGTGGCAGGAATGGAGACTGGACACATAACTAAGGTGCAGAAATGGGGCTTGGATACATAACCAAGGGGCAGAAATGGAGGCTGGACACAAAACAAGGGGAAGATATGGGGGGCTGGGCACATATATAAGGGACTGAAAGAGGTATCTGGATATATACAATGGGTAGAAATGGATAGCTGGGTACAAACAAGGGACAGAAATGGATGGCAGACATGTAAGGGGCACACAGGATGGCAGCAAATAATGACTGGAGGCATAGAGGGGCAAGAAAATGTGTACTGTATGACAGTAGCTAAGATGCAGTCTGTATTGTATTGTAGTAACTAAGATGTAGTTTCTATTGCATATGTAATCTTTGTATCGTAGTCACTAGTATGTTGTCTGTGTTTACGTATATCAGTGGGATACTTACTGGGTCACTATAACTGTGATATAATTTTATAATACATGCTTCTCACACTATGCTGGTGAAGCAGTCTGTGGGTGCAACTGATGCCACAGTATGTTTGCGTTGTACAGTGCTATAACTTTCCTCTGACCCGTTGACTATGTTATGGGTCCCAATCACAATATTCCCCTGGTGCTCACCATGTCCCAGTCTGACACTGCCTGTAGGACCAAATAGTTTTTCATGAAAGATGTGGTTGCATCAGATATCAGTTCAGTCTATGTATGAACTATGTGGCCTCACTAGACCATCAGGAAGGCAGCCATAAAAAACTCAATGGTGGTACGGCCCCCTATACACTATCAACTCCTATCAATGAAATATTGTTAACCCTAACGACATACCATTAACTTACGGGCTGCTGCTGTCGGCTTACCCAAAAGGCTAAAATTTGCCTGCCAGTCCCTGTGGCCACACCCCCACCGTATCCAGACTCAGGCCCCGCCTTCTTGCTATAGGGCCTGAGCAGGTCTACTTCCGCCCCTGTCTGACAATTGTGCCAAATTCCTAGTCCTTAACATATTGGGTAAAGCAATAATCTTTATTGATCATACAACTGAAAGCCACACTGGGAAATATTAGTAAAACAAATATGGGTACAGGAAAGGTAAAAATAAAATATAAGAAAAAATCCTGCTGACTCCTGTTCAATATTATTCCTATAAATTATATGCCCAAGAGATTTGGAAAATTCACCTTGTAATAAATGGTATGGATACACAATATAATCCATCAATAAATGATCCATGTAAACCCTAAAGATTATTATGTATAATATAGTTCTCCCTCTTCTGTGCATTCATATATAGAGACTTTTATTATAATATAGGTGGTACATGCTGATATTGGTGACCTCTTAAACTTAGCCAAATGAGCTAAGAGCGGTGGTAGTTTATAGCTTAACAATAAACCACTTTATATCGTGATGATTAATTATGGTGCTATATGTCAAGAATAATCATATATTGCACAAAATCCCTTAGTCTACTCCTAGATTAACCAAAGATATTTGAGAATTGAGCATTGAGGTTTGAGAAGAGCAGGATTATTTTTTTGAAGTTTTTCAAAAGTGTTTGGCCACCATCATCAGTTGTTTCATTTAAAATGTGTCTTTCAGGGGCATTTTTGATATTGTCCACATGCTCTAAGAGTTGTTGGTAAAAGTCTTAGAGTATAGGCGTGTTTAACGTCTTCCGCCCGGATCATCGGTTATACAGAGAGTCCGCAGGAGAGTGGGCAATGGCAGGAAGTTCACTCCCCTCTTCTGTGTGCACTTTCCGAGCCACATACGTATGGAAAGCGTGCTAGGGTCTGAATCTGGTCGTAAGGCTGTCTAGTACTCCATTCTTATTCAGTTTATTGGCTAATTTATTATATTAAAAATGTTAAAAAGATTAATTGGAAATAAGATTGCATTATTTATTGAGGCCTGCATTGAGAATTTACCAGGAGTGGGGGGAAATTTAAGATGACATTGGGAAATGTTATTGTTTATTATTCTAACAGCTCAGAACAGCAGAAATCACAAAATGTGACATTTTTAGCTCACACAAGGAAGGTGGGCTTAACAAAAACATCTTGCTTAGTAGAATGTCTGAAGCAGTTTGAAAGATTTCTCCAAACGTCTGCCATGATCATACTGTACACACTGAGTCACATGTGTTTACCAAATCATCAGCACACACTCAGTTTTCTGAGTAGTAAGTAAGAATGGGTTTTGTAAAAGGCACTTCTCAAACAGCTATGTAATAAACTTTTACACATTAGTTTTATATACATTTAACATACAGCATTTGATGATATTATATCATAGAAAATGTCAAGCAAATAGCACACCTAGAAATATTATATTTTGAGAAACACATTTGTTTTATTACTATAAATAATTCAATTTTTTTTAAACTAATCATTTAAAAGCATGATTTGAGTTGAAATATGTCTCTATGTTTATTATTATAACAAACATTTATAGCAGCCATGTAACATGCTTGCTATATGTGTGAAAAATTATGCAATAAATAGTAAATAAAGTCTCTCTTTCTCTTTCTCTCTCCATAAACAAAAATCTATACAATTCATTTTTTCACACCATCAGAACTAGTAACAGAATTACCTTAACTATTTCCCTATCTTATTACAATGTTACTGCAGGTACAGTTTTACCATTGCTCTATACCATCAAGGATGTTAAACAATTTAGAAAAAATCTGTTTCATTTAACCACAGTGGTACAGTAAATAATTAGCAATTAATTAACAAACCCTAAATTTTAGTTAAACAATTCACCTTACTTATTTTCCCTTATCATAGAATATTATAGCAAGTAGGACGAATGTGTTACCAACTTTAAACTTCCTAACAATATCTGTCCCTCATACAAGCTGTACCTTAAGATTGCCCCTTCTCACTGCCGCCTTTAATAAAAGCAAGAATAAGCTTTAAGTTTCATATCTCTCAGTCTTAGCAGTACCCCAATCCGTAACCTTGTTGTTTCCTCTACTCCAATGTTCACTGCATCAGCAAATTTGACACAATTCCCCACTTCTCTGCTGTCACTGGCACTCTCACTCTCTTTAACAGTCCCTTCTGCACCTTAACTGTTCTGTTTTACTGTCTCTGCCTCACTCTTTTTAGCGATGCTCTCTCCCTCTGTCAATCGCAATCTCTCTGGTACCTGCTCTCAGCTGTTCTTGCTGTCTCCCTCTGTCACTACCTCTGGCACCTTTTTCTGGTCCGTTCCACTGCCACCAATGCTCTCACCATCGCTGACGCTTCTTCCCCGACTTGGACCACCATTGTCACCGACACCTCTCTTCTGACCTGAACTGCTGTCTCTACTTCTCTTTACCGTCGCCGATACCAAATCACACTCTCTCTTTCTCTCTCTCTCTCTCTCTCTCTCTCTCTCTCTAACTCTGATTCGCTATCTCCGCTTCCTTTTCCTCTCTCTCCGGCCATTTCACTTATCTCTCGCTGCCTCTCTTTCACCTCACTCCTCAGCTACTCTGTTCTTACCCCTATCTTCTCCTTACTTCACCTCACCACTGCACTGTACCTCACCAACTGCCAACTCCAACGACTTTTTCCAGATCTTTCTAGAAACCTCACAAGCTACCCAGCGTGCCTCTATTGGCTGACTGTTTGCCTAGTAACAGCCCTCACGCATCAGCTGGCTGTTTCCTAGCAACAGCCCTCACGCTGCCCTGTAGCCCACAGCCTCCAATCCAGCACTTCAGGGGTATTACATATCCAAAAAGGATTTTGCGCCAGATTTACTAAGCTGCGGGAAAGGAAAAGTGGAGATGTTGCTCATAGCAACTAATCAGATTCTAGCTCTCACTTTCCTATTACATGCTAGAAAATGTCAGCTAAAATCTGATTGGTCGCACATAGCGACATCTCCATATATGCATATAGACTCAAACCAAGAAGTTGAATTACGTCACTTCAAAGTCATCATTATAACAAATAATATAATAATATAATAAATGTAAATAAGGTCTTTCTTTCTTTCTTTCTTTCTTTCTTTCCCTTTATTACTATAATAAACTATTTAAAGAAAAAATTATAATATTTATTATTATACATTTATTATGTGTTTAGATGTTTAATGTTCATATTTATTAAACAAAATTTTTAAATATGTTTCTATTTTTAAATATCTTTTCTGTGCCCCCTACGATGAAAAATTAAGAACACATTCGAGACATTTTGGAATGATCTATGCATACTGTAAACGTAATGTAGAGATTGTGACCTTCCAGATATGTGCTTTAAATGACAATTTAGAAACATATTTCTAAAAGTTTATAATCAATCAGTGTTGTTATATTTTCCTTGCAGGACAAGCTGCACATTATGGAGAGAATTGATGTAGGTTCTCCCACCTGGCATATTTGTATTACTATGTGTGATCATACTATGGACAGACAAAAGTCAGCTCACTTCAAACAGGATGTGTTTGTTAGACTTTCTCTGTCAATGACAGAACAAGTGAAAGTCATAGGTCTCATATATATATAAGGTCACTATTTTCCAGCCCGAATACCACGGTGTATTTTCTTTTTGAAGAAAGTGGAAATAAAAGCAACATTTATGTAAACCAAGCAGATGTTTATGATCAGTTCTTATTTAACATCACCCAGCTGGAAGAAGAGTATATTAAGAGGTTACTCTTCTTCGACATGAAATACAAATTACAACTACATAACTGATTATCTGTTTCTTTAATGTTAATATTGGAAGAACGTTTCAGACACATTTTGCTTCATGTACTGTAAAGAAAAAGCAAATACACTTCAATAATTAACCTTCAAATGAACTCAGTCTAGGCCTTGCTGATGACAAAGGGCACCTCAAATTAGGAGTTTATGTAGATATAGAATAAATTAAGAATTCCCCTTCAATAAAGAAAAATATATTTAAAAGAATGTTGTAATGGAGAAGTACTTACATTTTTACTGCTGAATCACTAGGAAATACTGTGTTAAGGATCAGGGCCGCCATCGGGGTGGGGGCAGCCGGGACTATTGTCCCGGGCCCGCACCTGATACTTACCTAGCTCTGTAGCAGCAGGTATTGGCGGTATCCTACCACTATTCGGTAGCCGGCCAATGCGCAGGGAACTTCTTCCCTGCACACCAGCCCACTGTTAAAGCCGCCCCTAAGTGACCACACCAATTACGTCACTTAGGGCGGTGGCCCGCGGCTGGATCCTGGGCCTCGCATTTGATGATGACGGCTCTATTAAGGATGCTTTTTAAAAAAACATAAGTCCATGATCCCGACTGGTACCTCAATATAAACACTTCCCAGGTCTCACTTACAGACTATAGTCCACAAGGAACCAAAGAAGATCAGTAGAATTGCAATCAAAAAGTCAAAATATATTATCCCTTAATTGCATACAAGTGCGAGCGCTGGAGGGGGTGATGATGTATATGGGTAATAAATATAATCTTATAAGGATACTAAAAATTAGCAGCTCACTCCGTGTAATCCGTGTCAATACCCATCAACAAATTTTAAAACAAATCAAAACACATTACAGAACATTAATGTCATCAATACATAGAATATCTCTCTGATAATTTGAGATTAAGAACCAGAAAAAAGACTTTGGTCCTGTGTTCACAGATTTAATTGGGATTCAGAGTACCGCTATGTGGAGATTATGCTACATTATTAACCCAACCAAGTGCGTTGGAAGTTGGGATTCTGGAGTCTGTATCTATAATTTAACATCAGTTCTCCACTGGGACTATGGAGCATTGATAGATGCAATTTTATGTGAATGTTTTATATAATTACTGAATTGAGTGGCTGCAGACGCTGATTCATATATATAGGGGGTGCTATTTCAAAGTAGATATTTTGGAGACTTAAGGACCTCTGTGGTGAGACCAGGGGCGTTTTAAGAAGTGAGGGGGCCCGTGTGCAGGATTTGCACATGGGCCCCCCCCCTTACCTTCCCTGAGACAGGACTGTCCAGATTCGCGGGTCGGAAAGGGGGCGGGGCTTAATGGCAATGTAAGCCCCGCCCCCTTTTCAACCCGCAAATCGGGACAGTTCCACCTCAGGGGAAGGGGGACTAATTTGGCATCTATTTCTTCCCTCCAGAAGATATTAGAGGGAAGAAATAGATGATGAATGGCCCCCCTTCCCCTGCCAACCCAGGGTGCAGGATGCATGCCACAGGGCCACCTGTTCTGAGGGGCCCGTGTGCACTGCACACCCTGCACCCATTATAGATACGCCAATGGGTGAGACCCAAAGCTAGGACTCTGACAATATTAGAGTATTAGAGTTAAGACCATCATAACAGAGAAGTAAGTGGCTGGTGGCTTATATTATATTTGCAAAATTATGTAACTAGTCTCTCTGGGTTTTATTTTAAAGATGGAATGACATGATTATGGTGATTCATTTTGATGAAAATGGAACTTTGTGATTGAAACGTCGGCCCGTTCAGTGATACAATAAATAATATAGCTCCTCTTTGAGTATTTATCACTGAATATCAAGTCTCTCTGAGTGCCTTAATTTTTCTGTGTTTTTTGGATACAAATGTTTATTTAAGCAGCATAAGGAGCAGCATATTATTTTCACAAGAGTGTGCGTAGTAAGTAGCACATGTATCTCAGTGCTGAGGTCATTACTTTGATCCCCGGACTAGACCTTATCTGTGTGGAGTTTGTATGTTCTCTCTGGACCTGATTATTTGCATGCGTAGTTTTAAGAGCGGATAAATTGTGTGTGCGTTGTACCCTTGTTTATGTAATCTACGGATTTAAGAACAGTGATCTATTAAGAGCGATTTACAAAGCCGTTCGTAATGAGATAAGTAAGAAGGGGCGTGCCAAGCCAAGTTAAGAAGGAGGTTAAAAAAAGGGATACATTTAAATGGGGCAGACAGGGTGTGGTTTTCTAAGTACATGTGTACTTTAGCAACTTGAGAAGAGACATATGCACATACTCTGCCTTCTTAAGTCTGTTAAGAACAACAAAAATGAGGGCGTGTGAGGGAAGTTGCCATGCATATAACTGCATGTTCATTCTTATCTTTATCTTAATTGTAAATATCGTCCATCGTGTCTGCTTGGGTTTCCTCCGGGTCCTCCGGTTTCCTCCTATAAACATGCTGGTAGATTAATTAGCTGCTGAATAAATTAGCCTTTATCTAGGTTAAAAGGTTAGATCTCCTGAAAACCAATGTATTAATATATTCTAAATGGACTACACCATAGAAAAACATGACTTGTTAAAACATTTAGATAACCTTATTTTTTACTTGGGACCCCTTGCTTTTATGTACCCATTTAATTTACCTTTGGTATATCTGCTGTCTTATTTCCCAATATCAGTTTCCCAATTTCTTTAATCTGACATTTTACTTTCTTCTATGCCTCTACATTATTTATTCTTGCCTCCCAGTGGCATTCCTATAATTGTGCATGGTATACAGTGCAAAGTGTGCACATGGGCCCTAGAGAAAATATGGCCCCCATGGTACACATCCTGCCCCTAAATAACTAACTACAGGGAGTCAGGGAAAGGGTTCCTGCTCACTCTGAGTACAGGTTAAACACTTAGAGAATGATCAAGCAGTTTTAGTGATTCCAATTATCCACCTATCACAGTTCAGGAAGAAGAAAGTGTCCACCAGGAGCTGCATTACTGAGCAGTTAAGAGATCTGGGATCTGACTTTTAATAAAAAGGAGGGGAGGGGTCTGATTTTTATTAAAGAGGTGGAGGGTATGAGCTTTGGTCTGATGTTTCATAAGAATATAGGGTGTAAGGTCTGATCTGAGGTCCGATGTTTAATAAGGAAAGGAAAATCTGATCTGGGGTTTAATTTTAGGGAGATTATGGGTGATGTGATCTGGTGGTTTTTTTTTTATAAGGTGAGATCTGATTTTTTTTTTTAAAGGGAGGTGAAGTGGTTCTGATTTTTAATGAAGTAATTCTATATAAGGAGAGAGAGTTATATGCCTTTGTTTGCCTCTTTTGGATTTATCTTAAGTCAGTTTCTTTATTAATAATTTATACATTTATTAATATATACTACTGTGCCAATTTAAGGTATACATTTTATATTTATATATGACTTCATCTGTTAAATGTTTATTTTCATGAAATAACATTGTTGTGGGGCTTAAATTGACTGCAAACAGTCTCTACAAAATGGCGGCCAATACATAAACTCAGGCCCGCTCCAGCAACAATCACACGGTAACAGTAAATCTGTAACAGTTCTATAGTTTTCCTGTCTAACGATAATAATCACATTGGGGCTGATCCAGAACTACGCCTCGGAGTGAATTTACGCGTGGCTGAGACGTAAAATCGCTGTTTTGTACGCACTGCGCATGCACACCATACAAAATACGCACATTAACGTAGCGTAAATGTGAACGTATGGGCCATTCACATATGTGTCATGTAAATACTTACGTGTGGGCGTGCCAATTTTAAAAATACGTCTGAAATACGCTATGTAGGCGGGGGTTTGTATTTAAAGTGTACAGTATGGGGGTGCTTAGTTGGCTATGTATTTAAAGTGTACAGTATGGGCGTGCTTAGCTGCGTAAATTCGTTCAGCCCATACGTACGTGTGTGTATGACTGCGGTTACGTTGGAAAAAGTTAAGATAGGGTTTGGAAAGCGTATCTTGACAAAATACGTCCGTGCAAGGGGTGTGCCGAGGGGAGTGTAACGAATTTACGCGCATGAAAATATGCTCCGCGAATAAACAAACGTACTGCAAACGTAGTTCTGGATCTACCCCATTGTCTATACTAATAACGTTGGTGCACTTGTAGAACGGTGGTAACCTGGGTTACGTATGTTAGATAGTCCCTAAGTCCCATGTAGGCTGTGTGCAACAAAGTCCCAAAGCCCACTTTACTTGAATCCCAATACAGTGTAATGATGATGCAGAACGGTAGATGTATGGTGCAGCACCAGTGTATCAGTGTGATTGAATGCAGTTACTTATCTCCGGATTGATGACAGTCTCTAACTGCAGCTCCACAGCGTGTCAGCTCAAGGCACCGCACTAGCCTGATCTTGTTTGTAGTTCTTCTGATCTCACTTGCATCTCTCCCCCAGCAGGACAGCTCTCCCCTAGCTGGAATCTCCCTCAGGCGGGTGGGCTCAAGGTCAAGTCTCTTCAAGCTTCTGCCACACTTAGACTAAACCCAGCAGCAGATGCTGTGCTGTCTGGGCAAGTCTCTCTCTGCTCTCTGCTTTCTCCTCAGTAACTTCTCTGCAGATCCTCTGTAGCTCCTCTGCTCCCAAGCTCTCCTCTCTGCCTCTGCCTCAGACACTGCAACTCTCGCTTCCTGTCTGGGCACTCCCCCCAGCCTCAGAGCTCTGCATGGGTGGAGTTCTGTCTCTCTCCTTGTGGCTATAACAAGTCCTGGCAAAGGATGCATGAGTGAGGGCACCCTTGCTACACTCACCCCCTGGAGCTCTGGCACAGGATAGAAACCATTTTGTGAGGGAGCTCCACCTATAAAGCAAGGGTGGGTTAAAACATCCTGCCCTCCTAAACCACTACTCACACACACATACACACACACACACACATGCAGTGGGAAAGCCTACACTGAAGTAAGGCCAAGCCTGTATCATATGAGGGTGTGTTACTCTGGGCACCTCTACATTCTGACCCTGAGAATCATATGTTAAAATCATGGGTGGCCTAGTGTCCCTTCTTGGATGGTTTGGATGGGTACGGGCTTCAGGGACCCCTGCATCTCCCCCTGGTGGCCTTTCACTTGGGATGCTCTCTTGAACTTTGTCTTCTTCCAAAGACTGGGCTCATCCCTTAATTCTTCCTCTACAGGCATCCACCTCTACTGTGACATCTGGCCTTTCTGTAGCAGCAGGCAAAGTTCTTGTTTTCTGCAATTGCTTTCTGGGCCTACATGTTTGAACTTCTTTAGGGGGGTACCACCAATCGTCATATTCCCATTCTTTATCAAGTTCAGTAGACTCAGTCTCTAAACTGGAAGACCCTTGGGAATTGGGTAATGCTGCGGCCTACGCAATCGTCCACGGTCCCTAAAAAGTTCTCTGAGGTCTATCCATCTCTGGCCTGTGGAATCTTACTTCTCTATCAATGGGCAGTAGATGTTGTCGGTGGTAGGTTTTGATAGGCCCAGCAGATCCTTCTGGCTTGACCTGATATGAGGATAGGCCATCCAAATTTTTGACTATCTTATGAGGGTCTTCTTTCCACCTATTTGCAAGCTTGTGTTTTCCAGGGATACCCAGATGTCTGATGAGCACCCTGTCACCTGGTTGAGAAATGTTTTCTCTCACTCTGCGATCATAATTAACATTATTCCAGTCACTAAGCTTCTTGACAGCTTGCTCTGCCAATCTGTACGCCTCTTTTAGCTCTTATCTCAACTTGCTGATGTTCTGAAGCCTGGAGTCCAAAGCACAAGTAAACCGGCAATCAAGCTTCTCTCCCAAACATCAGGGAGAATGGTGAAAAGACTGTAGCCTTATTTTTAATACAATGGTAGGCATGAACCAATGTATGTGCCTACTCCAGTGTGCCTTCTTGGAAGGGTTCAAAGTGCCCAACATATTAAGGAGGGCCTGGTTAAACCTCTCAGGTTGTGGATCTCCCTGAGGATGAAACGGGGTAGTTCTGGACTTCTTGAACCCGCAGATCTCACACATCTCCTTGATTAAAAGTCTCTGCCCTAGTCTGAATGGATTCGGTGTATGGCCTTTGATCCTTTGTAGTGTAGGCCTGAGCATATCTCGTGTAGTGGTCAGTGATTACTAGCACATTACTGATGTTCCCTTCATCAGGTTTAATGGATATGCAAACTAACTCAAGAGGTCCACTGCTTGATATGTTCACAAGAGGAGCTGATCTCAAGGGCAAAGTCTTCCTTATCACACAGGTATCATAAGATTTGCAATAGCTTGATGTCTGCATCCATTCTGGGCCAATAGAACCTCTCAATTATGAGCCCTCTGGTTTTCTTCACTCTGTATATCTCTGGATTTGGGGCAGCACCAGCTGCATTCTTGGCTTTCCAAGTGGCCCTTGAATCTCACGATACAGCAGTTCCCTTCTCAAGGTCAATACCTCTCGCTGGCGAAGTAGTAAAGCTAGCTCTTCGATTCTAGTTCTGCCTTTCAGCACTGTCTGCTGATGTTTCACAGCCCACCTCACTGGCCCAATGGCTAAATCCTTTTGCTGCTCCTGCTTCACAGTTATTTGCTGGAGGTCCCCCATTTCTAGTTGGGATAACCAGCGGTATGCAGGTGGCAGGGCTTTGTCTGTCCCTCCCAATGAACGTAGGCCTTCCCTGGTCGATGGAATCGTTACTCTCCCCTCATGACATATTCCTCTCACTTTTGGAGCGGGAACTTCAATTCAAGCTTCCTCCTGTCCATCACAAGGCCGGCCATCCAATCTTGATAATGCATCAGCCGCCACATTGGTGTTGCCGGGACGGTACTTCAGACTGAAATTGTAGATGGCTAGAGGTGACAACCACCGGTGACCAGTGGCATCAAGCTTTGCAGACTGGATAGTTCTTCTCGCTGGAAAACAGGCTTTGACTTACATAGGCAATTGGACATAATCTCACTTCTTGTTCTTGATACAACCCCCCCCCCCAAGTCCCTCCATTGAAGCATCCATGTGGAGTACATAATGCAGAGTGGAATCAGCATATGCCAGCACAGGAGCTTCTGTCAAATGTTTCTTCAGCTCTTTGGAAGCCCCTTTACAGGCTTCTGTCCATCTCTCTCCAAATCCTGCATTCACCTTGTGGTAAGGTACCTCTCTATTCTTAGCAGAAGTCACTCCTCTGGGCAGTGGATAACCCTTGGTTAGATCATTCAACGGCCGTGTGAGCTTGGCATAGCCATGTACAAACTTCTGTAGGTAGCCACAAAATCCCAAGAAAGACCTGAGCTCTTACAACTTCATGGGCTTTGGCCACTCCAACACTGCAGCTACCTTGTCTGGATCAGTAGACACTCCTTCCCTGCTGACAAGATGTCCAACATACTTCACAGATGTCTGGCAGAGGTGACATTTGTCAATGGATAACTACAATCCATGTTTCAGGAGCCGGTCCAGGACTTTGAACAACCTTTCGTTGTGTTCTTCGAGAGTCCTTTCAAAGACTATCAAGTCATCTAGGTAGACTATAACCTCCCTGAAGTTCATATCTCCTACCACTCGATCCATACATCTCTGAAAGGTAGCTGGGGCCCCTGTAATTCCTTGGGGAATTCTGGCAAATTGGAAGAATCCCAGTGGACAAATGAAAGTTGTCTTCTCAGCATCTTTAGGGTGCATGGGTATCTGGTAATATCCACTCTGGAGGTCCAGCACAGGGAACCATTTACTTCCTGACATGCCGTCCAATGCTTCATCAATTTGGTGCACTGTATATTGATTAGGAATTGTTCTCTTGTTCAAAGTCCTGTAGTCAACATACATTCTTATTTCCACATTCTTCTTTCTTGCCACCACAATAATGGATGCATACGTACTCTTAGTCTCCACAATGACACCACTTTCAAGGAGCTTCCTCAGATGCTCACGAACATCTTCTAAATCCGCTGGGGCCAGTCTCCTGGATCTTTCTCTGAAAGTTCTCTCGTCATTCAACTTTATACGTTGCTCCACTCCCTGAGCTAAGGCCAGATCCCAGTATCCTAAAGAAAATGCCAGGGCTCTTTTCAGCATCCCTTGGACCACATTTTCTTTGTCAGATGGGGAAATATCACTTCCCTAAAAGCAAGGCTCAAAACTGTCAGGCTTCTACTCTCTCTTGACTTCACTTGCCTTTTTCTCCATCCTCTGGTGTGCTGCCAAGCAGAGGGGATGTATTGTAAGCACTCTGGTGTAGTCCTCTCCTCCAGCCTCTCGACACCACTGGGACAGACTATGAAAGATATTAGCATTGGTGCCAATTATGATGGGCACCTCTCTGACTTCTCCTTCCACACCAGGGCATACTAAATCTAAGACTTGTATCTTGCAATCTACTCCTGCCACTTTGCAAAGAAGCTTCAGCGTCAAGGTGACATAGCCGAGGTATGGGTAATTCTGGTCACTGAGACCCCAAAGGGTTAATCCTGACAGCGGCTCCAACGGAACTTTTGAGAGGTGTCGCAGGTACCACACCTCAAAGATTATGGATACCTGAGACCCACTATCCAGCAAGGCTGCACAGGACTGACCATTTATGGACACTGGCATGGATGGAGCAGGTCCTATTCCATTCTTCCTGCTTTTCAGTTTTTGTTCCCCCTCTCGGTTCAGTGGTGGTTTCCTTAGAGGGACTGCTCCTCAGTTCCCGTATGCCCGATGGTTGATCATTTCTCCAAGGTGAGGTAGGGGATCTCCTCCTGTTCCACCTGGCAGCACAATTTCAGGCAGTGTGGCCCATTTCTCCACAGACATAGCATCCTTCAGGGGAAACCTCTCCTAAAGTCTCCTCCTATCTCTGTCCTGTTAGGAGTTTCTACCCCGGGGTACTTCTGAATAGTTGTTTTTGGGTGGGGATACTTGACTGGCTAGTAGTTTGGAAATCTGTTCACCCGGTATCTGTAACATTTGCATTAACTCACTTTTGGAAATTTCAGCGTCGGTCAAGAGTACTCCCCCAGTTGTGGGGAGGGGGGCAAGCAACTGTCTGGACTGATGGCATGCTGGCTGTTCCCCTGTTCTTGCTCTTGGGGAGACAGCGGTATCTGGGGCCAATTGATGATCCATCTAGCTGCACTACCCTGGCTTGCTCTGATCACCCCGAGGATTAACTCTCTGTCGACGGGTTTGGACGTTTCTATGAGAACGCAAGCTTTGCTGGCTCCCATAACTTCCCGACGATCGACTATCTTCGGCCCCTGTACTTCAACCACCCGCTGCAATGCACTGAGAATGTGATCATCTGGAGCATAGGTAAAGTCTCCTTGCAGGCATAGACTATGACCTGGAGCTATCTCTCGGGCCTCGCACTAGATGAAAACTTCTATCCCTGTGACACCCGTCATGGCTGTGGTTGCTAAGGGGCTTTTCTGAGTATAGTACTCTGGATCTCACCAGTGCCTCCAATGTAGCACCCCTTTCCCTTGCGTAGTGTAAAGGATGTTGTAATATGGACGTTAGTAACTTCAGTGCCTCCACCCGAGTCTTCTGGACCATGTGTATGGGATGCGGACACTTACTGTTTCCACCAGGGCTGACTTGGGAAGCCACTTGTACCACACCACACTAATAATGAATAACTGCGACCACACCGCAAGTATGGGAAATTGAAGTGGTATTTATTTAGGACAGCTTGGGACTGGGAATGGTAAGGGTTAAGTAGGGCTGTTTTACTGGACAGGAGTAAAAGGGTTGGCAATGAAGTAGGAACAATGGCAAACAGTAATAGACATACAATACAATAAGTTAACCTCTCAAAATGGCGACTACACGAGCAAACAGTCTCTACAAAATGGCGGCCAATACACACACTCAGTCCCTATCACAAAAGTACGCGGCAGGCGCCGCACTTACCCACTCCACAGACCGTCGGCAGCATTTCCTCCTCAGCGTCGGAGGCTGTCACTAGTCCAGTGACAGCCCCTATACTCACCGCCTGCGGCACGAGGCTTCTGGTCGGCGGCCCACGTGGAGTTCGGCGCCCGGAGCTCCGGTCCACGGGCGCCGCCATCTTTGCTCAGTCACATGTTGCCGCTCTACCACTAGGACTTGAGGGCTTGAGTCCTCCAACCAATAGGCGCCATAGGCACCCTATTTAAACCCTGGTTGTTCTGTCATTCATTGCCAGAACAACTAGGTCTTCTAGGTGCCTGGTACTCCTGAATTGAGCTCCTGCCTTGATCCAGTCCTGCCTTGATCCAGTCCTGCCTTGGTCCAGTCCTGCCTTGGTCCAGTCCTGTCTTACTCCAGCCCTGCACTGCTCCAGTCCTGCTTGGCTCCAATTCTGCATCACAGCTCCGGTCCTGCACTACTCCGGTCCTGCACAGCTCCAGTCCTGCACTACTCCGGTCCTGCACAGCTCCAGTCCTGCACTGCTCCAGTCCTGCACTGCTCTAGTCCTGCACTACTCCGGACCTGCACAGCTCCGGTCCTGCACTGCTTCAGTCCTGCTTGGCTCCAGTCCTGTCTTAAAACTCCAGTTTTGCTTCAAGGACTTTGAACCTTATTCTAGGACTCCTGCTTCCGCCACACTATATCCCTGGTTCATGAACTGCCTCACTCCAGGTCTACAGACTATTAAACTTCTGGGCACGTTAGTATTGGACTAATCACGCTTATTATCTAACGCTGCCTTATCCTACCTGATTGTACTCACTGTATGCACCACTCATATATTAAACCAGCCAGCTTCCATTTTACGCCTGCTTCTCTGTCTCACTCCCTGGAACCCGTAACCAATCCCCCCAAATCTCTGAACGTGACAGTTTGTTCTGGCCCGATGGATCCTACCAGGGCAAACCCTCAGGGAACAATGTCAAACATGGCCGACAGAATTGAGCGACAGGAAGCAACAATTGGCCAAGTGGTGTCATGCCTCCATGAACTGGCAAACCAGGTAGGGACCTTCCAGCATACAGTAATGCATCAAGGATCAGCTGCCTCATCAAGCAGCTCATCTCATGGACCCCGAATACCTCTTTCAACTCCCACTAAATATGACGGGAACCCAAAACTCTGTCGGGGTTTTTTGAACTTGTGCTACAATTTAAGCTACAGCCAGAGAATTTCCCATCCGACAGCGTCATAGTGGCACATATCATATCTCTTCTCTGTGGTCAAGCCTTGGATTTGGTGTCTCCACTTTTGGAAAAAAACGACCATCTACTCTCCAATCTCGAAAATTTTCTGAAAACTTTCAGAGTCATCTTTGATACACCAGGCCGTTCCTCTTCCGCAGCCACAGACATCCTACGCCTACGACAGAATAACATGACCGTGGGTCAGTATGTGGTACTCTTCAGGACTCTTGCTTCCGAGTTATCATGGGGAGAAGAGGCGCTTATATCTATTTTCTGGCATGGACTTGCAGATCGTATAAAAGATAATCTAATCTCTTCTCAGCTACCATCTACCTTGAATGAGTTGATTACTACATGTACGCGTGTGGACATCCGCCACAGAGAAAGAGCATCCGAAAGAAAAGAAGCTGTCCGACCCAAAGCTCCCTTCGCCACTCGACTTAGGGCCTCACCACCACCTACGGAAGAACCCATGCAGCTCGGCAAGTCCCGAATCACTGAGCAAGAGCGTCAAAGACGTACAAAAAATAACTTGTGTTTTTACTGTGGAGAGTCCGGGCATCTTCGTCTTCAGTGTCCCAAGCGCCCGGGAAACGCGCACTCCTAACCAAGTCAGAGGAGCCTGAGTTAGGAGTGCCTCTACGCTCCTCCGCAAGAAAAGACTGTACATTACCCATTTCTTTGTCTCCCCACTGCAAGCAGACGGCTACACTAGTTCTGGATACCGGCCTCCCTCCATTGACATTCCGGAAGTCGCGGCGGTGAGGCAACGGACCTTCCATCGGCTCGTGTGCGGACCTTTTGTATACCTGCTGCTTCCTTCTCAGGAAAGTGCCATCTCTTTTTTTACCTGTTTTTAGTGTTTACTTCATGTTTGAATAAATTTATTAATTATATATATATATTTTCTTTCCGAGGAGTTCCTTTGGGGAATTGGATTTTTTCTTATCAGCTGAGGGGCTGAGTTCACGTTTCAAATACATTCCCTGTCTTAAACAGGGCACGCAAGATCTTGTTGGACTTACTCATTTATATATATATATATATATGTTCTATAATCTATAATACATCTGATAATCCTTAATTTCCGCGAGCAGTGTATATACCGCAAATAGATAAGAAGAAACTGAAACAGTTACAGTGCTGTAACCAATCACAACCCACCAAAGTTGTATACACAGAAAAAAGGACTGGAGGGTGGTAGATTCAAAGGAAATGTGCGGAAAAATGACTTCACTGAAAGGGTGATAGATAAGTGGAATAGCCTCCCATCTGAGGTTGTTGAGGCCAATACAGTAGAACAATGTAAACAGGCTTGGGATAAATATAAGGGTATCCTAAATTGTAAACCAAATTGAGGGTAAATAGGGTCTAGGGTCAGTATAGTTTTGAATAAACAAATGGGCAGACTAGATGGGCCATGTGGCTCTTATCTGCCATCACTTTCTATGTTTCTATGACCAATATATCTTTCTAAGCAATTTTGTTTAGATTACATATTATTGCCATGTGGCATCTATTTTAAGGCAGCTGGGTTACTCAGACAGGTCAACCAAATCCTTTATCGTCAACAAATCTCAGCAGAATTCTGAATTCAGTTTCTTTTTAGTGCTGCAGAGAACCAACAGTCATAAAGAATCCTGTTTTCAATGAAAGGGCAACAGAAAAATGAGGATAAAGTTGTTTCAAGTTATATTATTATCATAAGAAATAGAGTAAGGGCTTAAACTGGCAACATGCTACATGATAATCGATCAGTGTATAGCATTGTAGCATGGATTGATTTGTTGTAATTCTGTCAAATGGTTCATTAGCGCTTTTGCCTGGAAATGGGATTGTTCAGACAGGGTGATAGCCCCAATAATAGCGTAGTGTTACATTGATCACTGGGGATATCACATAGAACCGGATCCAGAACCCTGCACATTTTCCACAAGGTCCGCACAGAATGAACTTCCCTGTCACTCTTCTCTTGTGCGTACTTGAGGGCAGATGCGCTGCCATAAGGAAGCATTAAGACTAATGTGTGGATCAGCAGACCGTATGACCACTGATCCGCGTGTAAGTCTTAAACCAAGTCCACAATGTAAATTTCATTTAAAACTTTGCATGTGTGATGAAGTTCTGAATGCAGCCCATAATGTGCACCTTAGGCTCCGAATATTGGTTACAATTGCCTGACCTCTGTAGATGAGAATACATTAGCATTTACCTGTTATACGATCTCTGATGGTCTTTTGTGCTGGCATCCTGGACTAGGCCTTATCTGTGTGGAATTTGTATGTTCTCATCGTGTCTGCGTGGGTTTTTTGTGTGTGTGTTAGGAAATTTAGACTGTAGGCTCCTATGGGGTGACGACTGACATGAATGATCAATTAAATTGGAAAGCACTACGTAATATGACGGCACTATATAAAAACCTGTCAATAACATAAATAAAAATCCTTCTGCCTTACTGAGCTTACGATGTTCCACCGAACCAGGGACCCCCAGCCTAGCCTCTGACCATAGACAATTTTGTTCTCCATCTTTGGCCATTTTGCACTTCATAAATAAGGCCAAATGTCTCCCTAAAACATCAGCCTATTAATCCTCCCAAAATCCCTATTACACAGAGTATAAGTAGAAAAATCTGCAGACTGTAAAGTGCATTGTTGTTGATTTGTGACATGGAATGCGGTGATGCTTTAGTACATAAATACATAGTTTTTCTCATAGGTTTTCTTTTTTAGTCATCTGCAACAGATAAGCGTGTAAGATAAATGCACAAATTCCTTTTTTGTGTCAAGATGATAAATGCTCTATCTTAGTGTTCTCTAAGCCTTTCTGAAATGGAAGCAACTGACATAGACTATTAGTAGCCACAGCCAAAAGTGAACTGTCAGTGAGTTTTACAGATGTGATGTACGGCAGAAGGCCAACTCCAAATATCAGATGGCCTGGTAATGATTTTATGTTGGTGAAAAAGCAATGCTCATCATGCACAATGCATAAAAACAATTGACCCTTAAGTATACAATGGATGTATTTTCATATGTTAAGGTGAGTTTGAAAAACTGTAGATAGAATATACTCTGCTTTATGTTTTATTTGTTAATATTTACCAAAAAAATACATATTTAACAAACCTTTAGAGAGAATATTTAATCACCCACATAAGTCCCTTGTCCGGTATGATCTTATAATCCTATTAACTAACACAAAAACACACACTGGGAGGGATGCAGGTTGGAATGTACATGCGATGGTGCTGTGTATTTCTGCGTATGTTGACACTGTGCATGCCCAGAACAAATGCATTTGCAATTACAGTAATCTAGACCTAAAAACATCAACCCCATTCAGAGGGGTGTTCCTTGAGAGGGACAGATATAAGGTATACCGTAAATGCATGTTAGCAGTGCAAGTGAGTCCAAACCAGACCCCACATATGTATGCACAGTGTATGGCAAAGCATTTGCATCAGCCACAGGGCATGTCCAAGAAGGTGCTGACAGTCGACACTCTATATTGGGCCTCTGTACCTGGTTTTAATCTTATGAACACTTCTAATGCAGCTTACTTACTGCATAGGAGGAGAACGTGTTTAAACTAAACAAAAGGAAGGTTAAGCTCACTGCTTGGAGGCTTGTTGATGGATGGTGCCTTTCCTGTCAATCAAAGGTCATGGCCTGGGAGAGGGAGGAATCTGACAGCCTCTCTTTGATTTTTGTTGATAATTGGTTGTTGATTGGTTCTGGTTGTGCCAGTTGTTCAATTTAGGTTACTGATAGGCAGAAATCATTATCACAGTTTATAGGGTAAGAGATTTTCCTTTATGTAGTGTTGGTTTTGAAGCACTACTCTCTGGAAAACTAGAAATGGTAAAGTCATGTTAAAGTTTTCATCTAGTGGAGGGAACATATATATTATCTTGTGCCAGACTTTAGGACAAAGGCTACATTTTGGTGATGTGACATACAAGAAGGTATTGCTTTGTTGTAATTTAGAAATGCAGATTGGCATGCAGCACACGTGTCATACAAGCATACACAAATCATGGGTGGGCTGCATGCAGTTCGAAGCACATACGTAGTGTATGGGCATGAAGTGACCAAGCTCAGCACAGCAGTGTGACTACAAGTGCACGTGTCATATGTGTCATACAAGAGCACACAAATCATGGATGGGCTGCATGGCACACACATAGTGCCAAGCTCAAGACAGCTATGTGACTTCATACGTTGTGCAAGTGCAGGGTAATACTTTGTAATGTATAATATAAATGGAGGTTATGAATTTTGCAAGTGCTTCAGTCTTAATGTGAATGCACTAAAACAATATTAGAGAATGGATTTAGAAAATAAATCAGAAAAATGTATTATTTTTAATAATATATGTGTAAAAATGTTTATACCTATACAATGCTCCAGTAGCGATTTAATAACTCTTATTTTGCATTTCAAATATACAAATTCTAATGCAGGAGTTTAAAATAGGTAAAGGTAATGATAATGGTAGGTGTAGTGTCAGCCCCTGGACTCAGAAATGTGTCTTGTGCAAATTATTTTATGTAAGCAGTGCTTAGATACAGAGACACACTTAGAAAAAACAAAAGATATCTTTACATCATTGCTGGATATACACAGTGGGAAGTGCCAGTAAACAAAATTAAAAAATAAAATATGATGGAATATGCAATTAAATGTGAAAAATAAAAATATATAAATATATAAAAAGTCCAAAATAGGTTGAGAGTAGTAGTGATGATACAGTTGATGGTAATAATCCTACAGTGTACCTGTACACCCTCCCCACAGTGGGGGATAGACGAGGGGAGACAGAAAGGAATATGACAAAAAATTTATTAGTACAGATAATATACAATCAACCTAAAAAAAACGGAACAGAAGTTCCTACCAGGAGATGGAATAAGTCAGGATAGTACAAGGGAAAGTCCAGAGCTGCTGATGGAAAGGGTACCCGAACGCTCTGGCTGCCAACAGGTTCTGTCACTGACACTGGTACAAAAGTCCTCTGCTCCGTCCACACCGCTGACCAGAGGACTTTTGTACCAGTGTCAGTGTACCTTTTTATATTATCTTTACATCATTGATCTGGCATATTAGGTGCTCCAAAAGATCAAATCAAAAGATCACATATTTCAAAAGATTTTTGAGCATCTTTGGACAATACACACTAGTAAGATATCTGGAAATGGGACCGTGTTCACACTTAAGAGTGAAATAAGTACGAACGGATTCGCAAAAATATGCTTCTAAGTGGCAAGACAGCTGCCATGACACTCTCCTCATACTTACGGATTTTAGCTGACTTCCGCCACCATAGGGCAACTTTAACTCTCCATGCGTATAGTTTTGCTTAAGTTGATTAAGTACATGCGTACTTTCCTAACCGCACCCTTAATAGGCCATTTAAACGCCCCCCCCACCCTATTTTCTTAACTTCCTACTTACTAAGGACTGGCATGCCCCTTCGTACATATCTCACTAAGCACGGAATTGAATTGCCTAATGGATTTTCGTGGCAAAATAATACGTAGCTTGTGTAAAAAAAAGTTACTACGGACGCGCAGTTTAACTGTTCCCAAAAATACGCACGGAAAAAGCATCACTTTCTTAAGTGTGATTGGAAAGACTATCTGTTGAAAAAGCCCCATTGTGTACTCACCCTTAAACTGGCCATACACTAGAGGGATTATCGGCCCGATCTTGCAATTATTATCGGACGAATTATCGCTCAAGTGTATGGTAATAATTTTTTCCCCGATCATACAATAAATGTCCCAAGAACACTTTTTAAAAGATCATTTGATCTTCTGACATGTTTTATCTAAATCAGGCAAAAGCAGACGATAAAATGTAAAATCGCATAGTATATGGGCATTTCATGATAACCGTGAAATCTTTGCCAATAAAATGCTAGTGACATTAGTATGATGAAAATGATCTGCAGGCGTATAGGAGTTTTTTTATCTGCTGAATATAGTGCAGTGTATGGTGATATCGTTTGGGACTCTAGCGGAAAAATCAGGAAGATTTTCGGGTACTTCATGCTATTTTCCATAATCACTTTAGTGTAACGCCAGCTTTAGGGTAGTATTCAATTAGGTACAATGTTAATCCTTTCAACAAGTAGTATCCATGACCAAATACTCCTTGGATGCCTATGAAATTTCACTGTAGGTGGCTACCTTGTATGACAGGCAGTCAGAGCTCTGCACACTGAATTAATTACCTTGGTAAAATCAGATTGTTGGCTTTCAATATAGCTAATAAAAGTAAATTCATACCACATTGAAACATCACTGGAGTATTTACAAACATGCACTATAAGGTTTATGAACACAGTTGGCTGTCCTAAATAACGGCCTATTGTAATTATTATTAGAACATTTCCTGATTTTTTTACCTAGACATTTTAATGGCTCAAACATCACTGCCAAATATTGGCAATGAAATGGGATGATTTCATGTGGACACAGGGGCAATAAAGCATAAATAAATCTGGTTGCAGGATCATTTATCTTAATTCTTACCAGTGAGAACAACATAGGCCTCTATCAAAAGGGATTTCAGAAGCATAAATCAAGAAATATTATTTGTTGGGACTAGACAGAGTTGCACCATTGTATCATTTCCAGGCAAACATGTGCTTTAAATAATGACATCATTTATAGACTACTGCTATCACTTATAGTGGCCTATTGTTGTCTTTGTATTTGGTATTTCCATTCAATAACTATAGAAAGTGTAAATATAAATGAGTTTGTTTGATCAGGAAAGACATCTGCTTGTGGATCTATTACAAGAGGATACCCATCTTTTCTAAATAGGTAACATGTCTATTTAATTAATGCTGTTTGAATTAAATAGTTAACAAAATGCTTAAAAATGTGCCAATTAAGACTTATAACAACCATTATTTTTAGTTCATTTTAAAGTTTTGAAGTGGCAAAATTAATACAATATTTAGAGCAGAAATTCCACAGTATACCATACAAAGGGCCTGATCCAGTCTTAAGGCTGTTACGTTACGTTAAGATACACACTACTATATATAATGCACTCCCCCTGGCATTCCCCTTGCATGCACGTAACTCAGCTGACTTACGTGTTCAGAATCCTACCTTACCTTTTCCTTGTGTATTGCTGGTCATACGTAATACCTTGTCATACGTAAGGGCCTAACCCCGCCCACACTGTACAATTTAAATGCGTCCCTCTGCCCACAATGTGTATTTTCATCTTGCGTAGTGATGTCACGCCCTATCGTACGGAGTTACAGACAAGTTAAGTAGATCAGAGTTACGATACATAACATCTGCCACGCATGCGCAGTTCATTCCCACAGTAAGATTTACGCATGCAGCGTGCATAAATTAGCTGTCGTTATTAAGTCTGGATCAGTCCCAAAGTAACCTGTAATGTGAAAATGACATCTTTTATCATACTTCATAACTCATAAAAATAACAGTTTGAGTTGATATTACTGTTGTTCAGTTCTTGTTATAATTTTCTCGTTTTATCTACAATAGAGTTCTGTCCTGGGACCCTTTCCAGTAATGGAGCGGTATGGCACAGGAAGCAAAAGTGCTCTGTTATGTGGGAGGGGGAAATATGTAGATAGTAGGGTTGGTATAGTTAGTTACTGGTTTGTTACTGATAATGGCAGTGTTGCTGGGGTATTTCCTTTCATTGTTTCTGTTGCTAGCAGATTACAGATTACCCCTGACTTTCATGCACCTCTTTTCATTAACTTATAAATTGATCTGAGCATCTTCCATTTTATGTAACCTTACAGATGTGCATACCCTTAATCAGTCTCTTAGCTGATTATACCCTGACAATGGGTCTTCAATAGCGATCCCTGCACATCCTGTGTTCTCAATGGTGGAAAATTGGATCTGATCATATATGACCACATACTGACTTGGGACCGAATCCGGATGCACCCTCTAGATGTTAAAAGCATTTTACGCACATAACTTCTATCATACAAAACGTAGTTCTATATAATAGAAAATCTGCAGTAAGGGGCTTTGCTTCCCCTCCACCCACAAAGATGGGTGGGGAGAAGCATGTAAATTGTACAGTGTGGCATGGGTTTTCCACATACGTGCGGATCAGCGGACCCCGAGTTTCAGTTAAGGCAGGATTATAGCAGCTTAACTGCCATAAAGCCCGCAGGAGAGAGGGGGGTTACAGGGGGTTCATTCCCCTCTCTCATGTGTACTGCCAGACCCCCACACATATGGAAAGCGTGCGAGGGGTCTGGATCCAACCCATGGTGTGCAATAGTCTAAAATTAAGTCTGCATTTTAATCTGATAATGTATAATTTAATAGAGAAACAGAAATATAATACGTACCACCGATGCACGGCAATAGGCACTCCCCTTGCTCGTACCTAGTTCAGCATCCATACGCTCTGCAAACCCTACCCTAACTTTTGTGTTCTTCCCACGGCCGGCCGTACGTTCATTGCGTATTAACGACGCTTAGCACGCCCATACTGTACAATTTAAATGGCTCCCCCCGACTACATTCCTTAACTCCAGCATCCGTACTAACTTCATACTATAAACACCATACTAATTTCGTACTATAAACACGCCCCGCCGTCGGAAAAAACGCAAACAATACAGACGCCAGAATCGCCGCTACGAAAAGGTCTTTGGTACGACCGGAAGTTGTCACTATGCGCAATCGCAGTGCGTTTTTACTGCTGTTTTTACGCATGCGAGCGTAGGTCTGGATCAGGCCCATTATGTCCAGTTGCTACTCTCTATCAAAATGTCTTGTCTTATGATGGGTATATTGTTGTAGATTTGTAGAATAATAGACATGGTATACATGTACAGAAGAAGAAATATATGTGCATATAGTAACTGGTATCTATGTGTACCCCAGCCAATGGTTAATTAGCATACTTCATATTTTTTCTATAAGTATACCTCAGAAAACGAGCACCTTTTTCCAGTGAAATACTTCTGGTAATGTTTAAAGAGCTTGTGATGCTAGTGAAGCTTTCTTCATAAAAAGCTTAAGCTCAGTAGTAAAGTCAGTGCCTTAGGGTTTCTAATGCCAGCTGCTAGATATCTCAGCCATCTGCCAAACATAAGATCAGAAGCTTGCTCTGAACTTTTCAATTATCCCAACTAATATGCATGTATTCCAAACATGCGAGGACTAGGCTCTTCAGAAATGGCCTTGTGCTATTGGTGGCCATGTTACAATCTTTGCAGTTGTTGAGAAAAATGTATTATTTAAGCAATACTAAAATGTTCCAACTGATTAAAAAAAGTTGTTTTTTTTTAAATAGAAAACATGGATACTAAACTAAGGTCATTGTGAAAGATTTATTAGGTTTATTACATATTTTGGTTTGTTTGTTGTTTGTAATGGTATATTGTAAATATTAATAGGGATGAACTAAATCCACTTAAGAGAAAACTCTCTGTAACAAGAGCCAATGTGGCTTCATTCTAGGGCATTATAGCTCAGCGTGGCCCTCTGCCAAAAGGCCACTAAAAGAGAAACCAATAGAAAGATACTAGCTAGCGCTAAAAGTCTTGATTGAATCAAAATTAAACAATTAAATGATATTAAATATAAAACACGTTGCTTGCACTCCAAAAAGATCAACAATTTAATGAAATTTAACAACCCAATATTTATAGAATTAAAAACATTAATAACATTAGAAAATACTAATAAAAATGCTGACCACGAGTTGAAATTTTAAAATTTCTTTCTATTGGGAAAGACATTAATTAGCAACAATTGCCAACATTGGGGCAAATAAAACAGCGGAACATGTATATCTGATATAATATGGTGTTCCAAACTGGCAATTGAAAGTAACCAGTTGTATCACGAATAGGTTACATAGAGCCGCAATTTCCAAAATAGCCTGGAAAATGAATAGAAAGTGAAACATAAATCAAATCCAGATTACAGGGAGAGGCACTCCAGATGGTTTAGCAAGTTTAGAGGAGCACACTTAAGAATGAATAAGGTACGCATGTATTCGCCAATATACCACCTGCTCTGACACTGACACTTGTTCTTACGGATTTTGTCTGACTTCCGCTTTTATAGGACTACCTTAAATTTCTGTTTGTATATTTGTGCTTACTTTGCAAACCCAGCCCATATTGCGCTATTTAAATGTCACCCCACCCACCCGCTTTTATTAAATTCCTACTTACTGAGTAGTGACACACCTTCTTATGGATATCATTAGGCACCGAGTTGAACTCCGCGTGTAATGGGTTTCTGTGCTTAACTTCTGGATATGCACACGTCATGTGTATATATTTAGGTATCTTTATAGGTATTGAATCCAGTCTTTAGTGCCTGTTCTGTGGCCTCCCAGACTGTCACACTCTAGCTAGAATGCCTTTTATATTGCTGATCAGTCACTGTTATATAGTTTGTATTATGTGTTTGTCCATAGAATTCTCTTTTGCAATCACAAAGATTTTGTTTTGTGTGCTGACTTTTACATAGTGTTATTATCAGTCTCTAGAAAACTCTTTGCTTACTGTAGCAAAGACCAGAATCTCTGAGTTATATATCTGGTATAGAACGCATCTTGTCTTATATTATGTGTATGAGTAAGCACTGCATTAAATACTGGACAAATATGGTTGTGTTGTGTCTGAAACAACAATAAAAAGAATCAAGAATCATGAAAATGTCTGCATTTTGCCAAACCAAATGCACAAGATTCCAAGGACAGATCTGTATCCTCGGGATCCAAAATTCCACCATGGGATCATTTCTGACAGTGGGGTGAAGCAGGGCATGAAGCGGATAGCGG
>WWET01000278.1:685684-726874 GCA_011038615.1 Limnodynastes dumerilii
TATATATATATATATAAAATTTATTATATCAAACTTCACTACAATTGGTTTTAAACTCTGTGTTGATTTGGTTTGAAATAACCCGCAGTGGGGGCCCTTTACCATGATTCCATGTAACCTCAGGCAAGTGCCACCAGCAGTGGTTCCCTTAAGCAGGGTAAATACTGGACTTTTCAGCAGATAATCTTTCCAATCACACAATCAAAGGACAGTTTTACCAGATATATTATACAGTGTGTACTGTACAAAGTTCTACTAATAAACACACTACACACTTGCAAAAAGCAAAGATATCTTTCCATCATTGACTGGTATACTAGGAACTCCAAAATCAAAGATCACAGATCAATAGATTTTGAGCATTTTTGGACAGTACACACTAATAAGATATGTGCATAGTCTGAAAACAGTAAGATATTTTCTTTCATTATCGAACTTGAACAAGACTGAATTTAAATGCTGAATAATAGCTTTGTGATGCTTCACATCGCAACTTTTACTATTTGCTGTAAAACAATCCCCTTTGCATGGTATAAATACACAAATATGTTGCTGTCAGTAATAATTTAGGCAAAGTGGCACTGTTTCATCTATATGTCAAAGGCAGTGCTTTTTTGTTAGGATACAGTAATGCCAACTTTTCAGCAGCTCAGTCAGATATCCAGTGAAATGTTCTTTTGATTGTGTGTTCTGACAGATTATCTGTTGAAAAAGTCCCAGTGTGTACCCACCCTTAGATGTAAATTTATTTTAGGGTAACCTGGGCATGGTGGCACTCATGGAACCAAAATTGCCACCATGACCTGGTTTCTGGGCCACTGGCACCTGCAATTCCATTAAGAAAAATTACAAATAAAAATATAATAAAAGTGAATATTGGATAGATGTGAGGTGAAATAAACAGCAGGTTGAGACAACACACACAATAGTCAACCTATCTTGTTAGTATTTTCTAGAAGGGTCTTGTTTGTTTTTGTTTATGATTGGGCAAGCTAGGAAAGGGGGGGTTAGGTCAGGTGACGGAGGGTATATATTGATTTGTGTATTGTAGTACTGCCTCTTTGAAGTGTCTTTTTGGAAGGATGAGTATTACACTTTTGTCTCCTATTGTGACTTTGCATTTATTGTGATTTTCTGTGCTGTCTGTCTACTTTCTACTGCTCTACTGTCTCTACTTGCTATTCTGTTAGGCTTTTCTATTTCTAATTGGGTTCTTGGGGTTATAGTTTTTTCTGTATTTCTCCTTTCCCTTTCTCCTTTTCTTCTACATTACTACTAACTTACCTGACATGCCGCGCCCAGATAGAAAGTCTGTTCCTCCTCGTCGTTTCAGGGAGGGAGAGGCATCGGGCGCAGAGTTAGGCCTGCAGGCGCGTGCTGGAGTGCTGGCCATTGATCTTTGGATCCTCGGAGTTGAAGGATCGTAACATAATTTTCTGGTGCGACAATCTGGGAGTGGTCCAAGCTATCAATGTTCAGAAATAATCTTCACCCCCTGCCATTAGGCTGTTGAGATATCTAGTTCTTAAGTGTTTGGTTTATAACATTAATTTTCAGGCTAGACATGTCCCTGGGGTGGCTAATGTAATTGCGGATGCCCTGTCACGATTTAATTGGCCTAGATTTAGGGAGTTAGCCCCAAATGCCAGTCAGGAAGGCTTATCATGCTCATGTCATCTCTGGCAGATTGTGCAGCTGGACTAGAGGCATTGGCGTTGAGCTCCCTAGCTCCGGGCACTTTAAAAGCCTATCGTATGACATGGGCGCAATGGTTCACATATAAGCAGAGTAGATCTAGCTCAGGTAAGTTTTGCTTTTAGAATGGTTATGGATGGAGTTTCGAGCTGGTAGATCCAAAGCTTCCATGTCTGCTCTTTTAGCAGGGGTCTCTTATTTTACAAAATTATCACAATTTTACTAAGAGTTTTTATGTGTCCCGGGTTTTAAAAGTCTGGGCTCGCCAGAAGTCTCCCTCTATGGATTCTCCTAGACCTATAGATTTAATGTAAAAAATTATTGGGGTAGTTGTAAAAGTGACTTTTGATAATTTTGAGGCCAAATTATTTCGTTTAGCCTTCTCAATGGCGTTTTTGGAGCATTTAGGATCTGGTATCGGCAGGGAAAAATGTTGTAGGATCAGGTTTACTCAGGAAGAATGTGGTTATTTCTGAATCTTCTTTGTCCTGCAAAATTCATAAATCAAAGACAGGTCAATTAGGCAAGTGGAGTTGGGTCATTATTAATAGACAGGTGGAAAAAACTTACTGTCCTTTGACATTGACATAGGAATACTTGGGAAAGGGTCACCTGAGTGGGTCAAATTGGTTAGTGCATTTCGATACTCGACCTCTCACTAAATATCAATTTTCATCTGTTTTGAGACTCTGCTTGAAAGACTTCGGCTTGGAAACTTCTGCTTATTCTTCCCATTCGTTTAGAATAGGAGCGGCGACTTCCGCCGCTCTAGAAGGTCAGTCTGAGGATCATATCAGGCGTCTAGGGAGGTGGAAGTCAGGGGCTTTCCGTAAATATATTAGGATGGACAAATTAGAAGGTTCAGGTAACTAGGGGTATTGTTTAAGTTGTTGGTGATACTTAACTTTTGTTTTTTTCAGGTTCCTGTTGTTGGTAAGTTTTATTAGAACATGGAGAGCTATAAGCATCGCGATCTATTAAAGGGTTTTCTCCTGCCTTTGTCCCCTTTAGTAAGGTTCTCCGCATTGGCTGTAAGGAGGCTTTGGGGGTTTTCAGGAGTTTTTCACCCTTACATACTAATCGCTTTGGTTATGGTTTGCCTTCCCCTTTCCTATTGTGTTGCCCTTGTACATTCCATTGTGTAAGTGATTGATTACAATAGAACTGAAGATTTGGATTATATTTCTTTCTATTACAGGACAAGTGTCTCAAGGCCGTGTGGCCTGAATCATGGGACACTCTTCCATTTTTTGGGCTGGTAAATTCTTTGAACGAACTGCCCATTTGTCAGCCCCGATAGGTTGGGATATAGAGTGGTTGGATTTAGAGGGATGAAGTGGAATTTATTTTACCCAATATTTTCAGACATGGCTAAAGTTTTCCGGGACCTGGATTGTTTAGTCATACATTTTGGGGGGAATGATTTGGGGAGCATTAAGGCTTTGGATTTGAAATTGGCCATAAAAAAGATTTAGAGACAATAAAACGTTTGCATCCCAAGGTCAAGCTCATTTGGTCACAAATAATACCTCGATGTTCATGCAGAAATGCTAGGTCCCTAAAGAAAGTGGATGCAGCCCGGAAACAACTTAATAGAGCCATTCATCATTTTGTAAGGTCTTTGGGTCGGAAGGTTGTGTCACATCCACTCATAGGACATGGGGGCAGATTGTGTCACATCCACTCATAGGACATGAAAAGGAGAATTTGTTTCGTGAGGATGGAGTTCATCTATCTGACAAGGGAAATTTGATATTTGTGGAAAGTCTGTTGAAGGCCATTCAGGGTTGTTAGGGTGGTGGTACTTGAGGGTACCCCGCTTTGGCGGTAGAGGTTGTGTGTCACCATTTTCAGTTATGGCGCATAAAAGATGGAGGGAGAAATATCTGGAAAGCAAAGGCGCACTCTTCTAATAATCGACAGGTCGCCCGACCGACGACGGGGGCCTGGTCTGCCTCCTCCTTATGATGAGGTGTGCACATTTGAGGGGTGGAGCTGGGGGAACGGGTTAAGATGCCCCCCATCTTTGCCTATGTTGACAAGTTGCTTTGTCCCTTTAAGTTTCTGGAGGTGATACACATACCTGCTATTGCCACCTAGGGCCTGATCCAGAGCAACGCTCGCAAGCGAGCGTACGACGAGCGTATGCGAATTTTCGTCAAAAAATTCGCAATGCGCATGCCCCTAAATTATATAGTCAATTTCAATATTAATTAATAGGCTAAAGAGACCAGTTCATTTCAATAAATTTATGTCCCCTATTTTAAAATCCAATAAAGTTGACCGAGTCTTTATTGTGTGAATGGCTTGTTTTGTGTGGGGTCATCAACCTTACTTTGTTTATACACATTAAAATATAAATCCCTCTATTTAAAAAAAAAAATTCCCCCAAGATCCCCTGTTTATTGTGTATTGCTCACACATATCTAATGATCTTTTAGCTTTTAATCAGAAGGCTTGACAAAATAAAAGAACTCTTTTAACAAGCGCCACACACTTGTCGTTACATGACATTTATCAGCTGATGAATCTTTTAGCCACAATGTACTACCAGCATTTTGCTTAGGCATACATTTTTTTGGGGGGGGGGTTTCTTGGTATATCTGTGTTAGGAAAAATAAAAATATAATTTGTTTGTTTAACAAAAAAGGTGTTTTTGTTTGCTTGTTGTAAAACAAATCATTCTATAAAGTAAAAGGCAATTTAAATTATTACAAACACTTAACTACTTTGATACTATTTCACAAGCCAAATAACATGTAACCTATTGCATTACATCTGTCAAACTAATTGTATATGCATTTCTGTAATCATGCTGCAAGAGTGTACTCATTCCCAGTGTCCATGCATGGAGATTCTTAATTCAAGGTCCATATTTTCACATTGAAATGTGCCAAAACTATGGAGCCAGTACGTTATGTCAATGAATATGATTTGGCAGCCACATTTGCCTTAAATGATCTCAAATATGTTATTATGTTATATGGCATAAATATTGTTCCATTGCACTGTATCCTCATCATGTCAATTCTAGATATTTGACCATACACATAAAACTTTGGATCTTGGATACAACACAAAACACATGGTTGGTGAAACAAACTTTATTGTTCCACTGACGATGAGTACACATTAATAAGTGGTCCAGGAATGTACACAGTCAGTCATTCAATATAGACCACCTGACACTAACCTAGAAAATCTGTTTATACCACTAATACATTCCACCTCTTGCTGATGACATTCCCATCTGGCCCACAAAAGTAAATCTTCTGCCAAAATTATGTAGCAGTCTTTATATAACTGAATCATATGGTTTTTCTCTTCTGTACAATCCGATTTCTAGTTTATTTCTCACATGTATAAGTGACTTAAATTTATTTAATCCTTATCAATTTCGTATACTCAAATTTGAATTAAAATATTGATATTCTACTAGATGTTAAGAAAATATGTGATGTCCCCAGTGCCATGATAACATCATATACTCTGCTTTCACTTTCTATCTCTATCACTTAATCCAAAGGTACAGACTTCACTTGGGTATCTGTGCTAAGTGAGTGGAAGGTGTTCTGATCCACTCATCCAGTCTTAAGAAGAATGAGACATTTTCAAGAGTTGACTTCAGGTGGTTACTCTTAAGCTGGTCACGCACTAGAGCGATTATCGGCCTGATCACACAATTATCGCTCTAGTGTGTGGACAAATCCCTCAAAAACCTCTTGGGTCTAATTATCTCCTCGTTCAGGATTGCTGACTGATAATCCTGACAGGCTGCAGTGCTGTGTATGGGGGCAGTTTCTGGGGCAGTGAGGCATCAGTTTGTTCTGTGGGCGAAGAAATTGGGCGGCAGCAGCAGAGGAAACTGTCTGCCTTGTCCCCACCGCTGCTAGCCATCCTCCTGCAATTATTAACAGACAGCCCATGCATTCTGTTAATCTCAGTAGCACCTCACTGTGTCACACAAGATAACCACTCCCACCAGCTGCGGTGCGTTGTTCTGATATAGGGACCTTTCCCTAGGGGAACATCATCCTGTTTATTGTCCATCACATGCTCTGAGTGATAATCACTCTTAAGGCCTGATCCTGAGCTGTGGTTCCGTCAGGTTTTCTGACAAAATTGCAGCAAATGAGAGAATTGCCTATGCTCACAATAGGAACGAGCACAGAAATATGGGCAACCTACTGTCTGTATATCTGTGTCCATTTCCATCTGCTCTCCACTATATTTAAAAGAGAAAAAGGGTGTCAGGGGGTGGTGTAAGTAATAAGAACAGGTAATTTTCAAGGTAAAAAATTACCCTTCTGCTTTAAAAAAATGTTTAATGCTAAATTCAATTAACTAAAAACTTTAATTAGTTTTTATTTTATATTATTTTTTATAATTCTTTATTTTTTAATGACAGCATAGTAGCGGAATCCTGCCACTATTATCTGTCATTAATACCGGCTAAAATATGCTGCATATTAAAGCATTTAAAAAAACCAAGCTGCAGCCTCTGCTAATACAGGTACAACTGCGGGAAGAGGGCGACACATGTGCCCCATTTCCCTAAGTCCTGTTCAGAGTTACTCTGTATCAGGTCCTTAGTGTGTGCTCAGTATAGTATAGGCTTTCCCTCTCACTAAATAACAATTCAGACATATTGTGCTTCAGTCTGGATCTGGCCCTTTGGACTGGATTTCAGGGGGAGTCAAGTTAATTGTATTCTTTGCATGCAGAGATATATCTTTGAATTGCTTACTGCACACAGATACTGACCAGGCTGGCTTTTTAGGCAGTGGCAATCTGAACGCGGTATAATTTAGACTTGGGATAGGAAACATCACCTCTCAACACTAACACTGTTTGAAACAGATAAAATATGACTCCCCTGAAATCAACATGGTTTAGCCCAGGAGTAACTAAGTTCAAGCACTTAACTAGGTCTGGTTCCAGCCCTTTCTTTGTTCCTGATTCACAGATAAGAAGGAAATATGTACGAGCGGCTTCTCAAAAATACGTACCTAAGTGGCCTGTGTACTCTCATGACACTATTCTCATTCTTACAGATCTTTACTGACTGAATGCATCCATAGGGCTACCTTAACTCTCTGTGCACATCTCAGGGTTGCTGACTTTTCATAGATGCCTGTAAGGGACGGGGCCTAATGACACAATTTATGCAAATCACACCTGCCCCCTGATTATCAATGCTCCCTTTTCATAGTTTTACTAGGGATGGGGTGGAGCTTGATGATGCAAACTGCGTCATCAAGTCCCATCCTGCCCCTAGTAACACCAGGAATACTAGTGTTGCCAGACAGGGGGGCAGGACTTGAGGCCATGTATTGCATGAAACCAAAGCCTCAAGCCCTCTGCGGGAGATTTACAGGCTTTCCCGAAATAACGTGAGAACTGCCTGAATTTCATTAGTCTCCCAGATATTAAGGGAGAGTCGGCAACCCCTGCGTCATCAAGTCCCATCCTGCCCCTAGTAACACCAGGAATACTAGTGTTGCCAGACAGGGGGGCAGGACTTGAGGCCATGTATTGCATGAAACCAAAGCCTCAAGCCCTCTGCGGGAGATTTACAGGCTTTCCTGAAATAACGGGAGAACTGCCTGAATTTCTTTGTCTCCCAGATATTCCGGGAGAGTCAGCAACCCTGGGGTATCTTTGTGCATATTTTGCTAAAGTACGTGCATCTGCCCATACTGCCCTATGTAAATGCCTCCCCCCCCACCCACTTTTCCTAACTTCCTACTTACTAAGTACTGAAACATCCCTTCTTACAGATCTCATTGGACATGGAGTTAAATTCCGTGCATAATGGGTTTCCATGCATAACATCTCGATCTTGCATGTACAATACGCATAAAAAGCCAAGATATGCACACGGCATGCGTATATTTAGGTACAATATTAAGTGTGAATCAGGTCCTTTGTGAATAGAAAAACCCAGCATTTAGTGGCCATGCATACGCACGCCTCAAAATTCCACCATGGATCTGGACCCCAGGATCTAGGCTTCCGCACTGAAAGTATTTCTGATGCCATGGTGAGGCTGGACAGAGTGGGGAGCACACTAGGTTGAAAAATGTACAGAAATATGTGTTTCAGCCCTTGTGCACTGTCCATATTTCTGAGCTGTCTCCATTTTACATGGGAACAGCACAGAAATTTAGAGGTAGGGTGCTGGTAGGGTTCTGCTATCGTAATTCTCTGTGGATCCATTCTGTTATTGTTCCTTTATTGTTGTCTCTATTGAGAAAACACGTCTTTCACAACAGGTCAATTTCAGCTGCATGGAATGTACTGAATATCTTTAAACAGTGTTAAAACAGAAATCATATTTGCAAGTAAATAGTATCTGTAAAGGTGGCCGCACTCTAGAGCGATTATCATGAGACAGAAGGAAGTGTCAGAAAATCAGGACAATTTTTCCATCAGGGAAATCTCCCGATCTTGCTGACAAACACGATGGACCAGATTCACACCTAAGAAGCTGCTGCTTAGGTGCGTATTATTAAGAATTTCTGTACTGTGCATGTGTAGTCATTGTGACTACGCAATGTACGTAGGTGCGGACTTAGTTTTTTAAGAAAGAAGAGGCTTGCCAGTGCGGCCTCTGGAGAAGAGTGGGTGGGGGAAGGTATTTAAATGAGCCGGGGAAGGTGCTTGGAATGAACCTCCGTGCGATGGAAAATACGCACGGGAAGTTAAGGAAGCCCTATGGCATTCATACGTGTCTTAGGAACTTAAGGGATTCTGATGTGTGAATCTGGACCTATGCGATTACTGACGTAACAGAGTTTTTGAAGCTGTTTGCATTTTTTATTTTTTTACTAAAATATTATTTTAAAGAACTGATCTCTAGCGCCTGTGAAGCAGGAGACCAATTAGTGCTTCACTGTCTGCACATGCAAAACTTTTTACATTACATATCCCTGTAAGACTTGTATGAAATATGGTAACATGGTAACGACTGATAACTGTGCACTTAGCATGCCCTCACTGTACTATCTGTATACTCCCCCCTCACACATAGAGTCACCATTTTACGCTTCCAGCCCGAACCCTTCATCGGAACTGCTCAAGGACAGAACTCTTGATCCAGAGAATACAGGATTGCAGATCCATCCTGGCAATGCTGCACTTGTGCATGCGTTTTAGCAAAAAGCAGCAGTAGTTTACCAATTCTAGCTATTGTCAAATGCCCCCTTTATGGATCCATTACATTCTGCATGAATTACAGCCAAGCAAACATCTAAGATATACTGTATATATTTTCCTGTATAAAAATATTCCCATCAGTAACAAATGGTGTACAAGCTTAATAGCTCTTGATAATGTCGTTCCTCCTTATTACAAAAATATTTCCACAGGTTATTTAAATAATAACCCTAGCCACATACAAAAGTCACAGTGGACATCCCTAATTACATACTCCAAAACACAGATGTGTAGACTGAGAAACTCAATTAATTACAGTCTTGTATGCACATACAATTTTCTCATGAAGCCATAGTGTGTTCAGTAATCCCAGATGTCCCACATCTCTGAGACATTGCCGTTTACTGTCCTTATATAAACCATAACAAAACTGGGCTGTTATCTCGAGTTATGTAATATTTCATGATATTAGTGTACACAGTATTTATATGAACAAATTTTACATGTATGTGTTTAAGATTAAAAATTAACTGAAATATATAACTATTTGTTAAAACAACTACTCTTTTATGACAGAGAAAAATCACATTAAGACAGAGATTCCACATTTCAAATGACATGAGTAGCAATATCATAACTTTATTGCCTGGTGGTAAATGCTCTGGGACTTAAAAGGCAATTTTAGGGATCATATTACTGTCATCCACATGTATTGTACGACTGCAGGGATTCCAGGTGCTGTACACAGTAATTTGTCTAGTATCTATGGTACTCCTGCTTTAAATATTACAATGTACAGGATAGATTTTGATTTATTTTAATATATGACAACATCCTTTTCTATGCCTCAAATGTAGATGAGTTGTAGGAAAACATTGATTTCCAGTCTATAGTTACATCAACAGCTAACTTACCTTTATGTGAGTACTGTATGTGTCACAAAATTTTTGGCCAGGTATCAATGCAACTAAAGAAATGCAAGACATTTTTCAACGTGATACAGGTTACAACAGAATGATTACAAACAAGACAGAGAAACCCAATACAAGACTTTTTCCGGTGAACTGAGGATGATATGGGGATGAAAACAGGTAAGGTAGAGGACAAGAAGATTGGAGGTCGCTGCTCGTAAGAGCTCGTGAGAACTTACAATGTAAGCAGTTGGGGAGACACTGAGTGGGAAGATGGGTAAAGAAAATGACTCTTGGGTCCAGATTTAGTAAGCTGTGGGTTTGGAAAGAGTCAGATTTACTAAGCTGTGGGTTTTGAAAGAGTGGAGAGTTTGGCCATAGCAACCAATCAAATTCTAGATCTTATTTAACTATTGCATTCTAGAGACTGTCAGCTAGAATCTGATTGGTTGCTATGGGCAAACTCTCCACTCTTTCAAAACCCACAGCTTAGTAAATCTGGCCCTTGGTGTGTAGAACTGGGGCGGTGCATTGTCAAGAAGAGGAAGTGTACTGAAGACGGTGTAGAGGAGGGCGGGCAGAGGGTAAAGTAGGGGTTGGATAAGATTTAATGAAAAAGTCAGTTTAAAGATCTGTAGGCTATGGGATAATCTGTATTGCAGGTGAGTATCCCAGTGAAGAGGGGCAGCGCAAAAGTATTCTTTAATGCAGGAATGGTGCAATGGGGCACTCTTGTATTCTGCACAGCTTGGCTTTTACATGCTAATTTAGAGTTATCAGTCAACACTAACTCTTTGTACACATTTTAAACATGTCCCCTCCTGCACTTCAACATGACTTTCCACTTTGCTCTGGATTTCTGTTTAGTTTTCCATCAAATCTAAAACAGCCCCATATTCTCTCCATCTTTGCTGTTGAGAAAGGCTTATAGATGTTAGTAGAACAAGTGAGAGGTTTTCCGAGATATTAATATTTTTCATTTATAGTTTAACATAGAGGTACAAAAAAATAATATTTAAGAAGGTACATTGAATACTATGGGTAACATTTACAATTTTTAGTTGACATTTATGGAAGAATCATAAGGAAATACATTTCAGATTTCTTACTTAATTATTATTATTATTATTATTATTATTATTATTATTGTTGTTGTTGTTGTTGTTATTATTGCAGATAGTAGCACCAAACAAATGCACACACTTTATATTAATTCCAGAATGAATCTAGGACCTACAAAATCGCATTAGAAACAGCACCAATCACTAGAAGCAATCACAATATTGGACAGTGCAATAACATCGTTCACATTATGTGTACAAAGATATATGATATATATCATGATTTCATTAAATTACCCATTTAATAAAAAACTTTTAAATATAGGAATTTGTAATTTTAAACTTGATGATTTAATTAACAAAATGTTGTTGTAGCGTATATTTCTACATAATGATGCCAGTCCTCTTCTCTGAGCTGAAAGTATGCGTCAACAAATGTAGAGTAATTGTCTGACAAATACACAACTCAATAATGACATGTATTATTACAACCTCTTCTATTAAAAACTGCATGCAGAAATAGAAGCCACAGTGAAAAGTAATTGCATATCACAGGACCCTGTGACCCCTTTACACTATTGATTCACGCATTTCACAGGGGGCTACAGGGAAGGCAAATTTACAATTGTTATGTGAGGACTAGTGAAGAAAACAGTTGAATATCTGCAGAATTGGTTTCTCCTAACACAGTTTTTTTTTGTTTGTTTTTTTAAGGGGCCAAACTGTACTTTTATCATACTCTAGTGTGATGGCTGTACCTTATGTACGATATCTATCATCTGTTCTTTACTTCATAGTTACATAGTAATCAGAAGATTTTGATATTCCAAGTGTTAAACGGATATGTTTTTCTTTTCATTAGCTACTGTAGTATTTCTTTCCTGCAGTTTCTCACTATGAACACAACAGACTGATCCTGTGCAGACCACTGTGTGCAACCTATCCAGACAAACATAAGTAACTCTAGATAGACTGTATTGATAATGAACATGCTCTGAAACAAGCTAATAGATGTGTATAGGCAAATAGGCTGAGAGTGTAATCCAGGAGCCTATATAATTTGTGCATTTCAAAGTGTCATATTTTTAAAAAATATTATTAATTTAATTTGCAGCCATTTATGTATTCTTTAATTAGAATAAAGCATTTAAATTTAATTTGGTAGCAAGAAATAAAACCAGTTAAAAATGAATACCTGTATTTTAAAAGGTGCCTTAGAAAAGTTGTAGCATTACACAGCTATTCAGGGTAAATGTCAGTATAGTGTAGTGTATGCACAGCGTGGGTCTTATTATAAAATTGTATAGTTCAATATTTGTAATGTATATAGGCTGTATGATAAGTAAGAATAGGGGCATATCATTTATCTTCATCTTACACTCACACTAGCCTTGAGCTGGGAGTGAATGGAAGCTGTGCTTGCAGCACCATTAAAATGCCTGCTTTATCACTGAAATACAGTGGAGCGCACAGAAGCAAGCACAGGCCAATCAACCATGTTGTGATCACTCCCATTATACACATAAGCAGTGCTGATCAACTCTGCGCTTACACCTAAAAAATTGCTCTGGATCATGTCCAGCCCCTTACTTATGTTTTTATGGAGAGACCTTAAAAGTCCCCGTTTTTGTACTTCGGGTAGGTACTGCAGATAAAACAATTTTGCCATTTTCATTCATTGCACATTGCAATAATATAAGACCGGATGCAGAGTTCAGAACAATAGGTGATTTGGTGATTTGTTAATGCTTGCAAGAATTAATCCCCTGTGGTTCATTAATGCATATGCCAAGAACTCTGGGCTACACATTGGAACACAGGACGTATGGATATTGTACCATGCATGGGATAGGCCAGACCTCCATTCATTCTTTATACGCACAGTGAGCTGGGCTTCCTATGTCAATCACGCAGTAAGGGCTTACGTACGATTAACTTATCCGCATATTAACCCTTGTGGACAAGATAAAGGAGCGATTTGGACACATAAGAATTCCATACATGAGTGTGGAAGTGGACTTTCCACTGATGAACATTCTGAACCTGCTTAATAAGGCCCATAGTTGCCATATATCTTACCAATTGAGGGGACTAACCCAGAGTTTGAGAGAAAACACAAAAACAGATGAAAATGTAGATCTCTGCAGAAGTATGCTCAATTGCAGGGGAGATACATTTAAAATCTTCCAACGCACTTAGATTTCAGAGGTAATGTTTTCTGGCCAAATTGGAATGACCAAATAAAATAACAGCTGTTAAGTATTTGTATACAATAAATAAAAGCTAAGTATTGTTCAGCGTGCAAAATAAAACAAACACATTTGCCTCACACTGAAGTTCAACATGGCTTTGGCAAGGTGTTATCTTTTACCTGTTTTCCTCTTACTCTCAAAGGGCTGGATCCAGACTTAAGTAAGTGCTTGAAATTAGTCACTCCTGGGCTAAACCATGTTGATTGCAGGGGAGTCATAATTAATCTGTTGCAAACAGTATCAGAGTTGAGAGGTGATGTTTCCTATCCCAAGTCTAAATAACAGTGTGATAGTAACGCTACACTGAAGTATGGCTTTGGCAAGGTGTTATCTTTTACCTGTTTTCCTCTTACTCTCAAAGGGCTGGATCCAGACTTAAGTAAGTGCTTGAAATTAGTCACTCCTGGGCTAAACCATGTTGATTGCAGGGGAGTCATAATATAATTATTGCATCTGTTCATCAGTGTTTCCCAGCCCAAGTCTAAATAACAGTGTAAAAGTAATAAACATTCCATGCGACACTCCCCCCACTTAGCACTAAACTTACCATCTAAAAGAAAGACACAGAAAACTTCTTGGGAACTAAATTTGGTTTTATTAATTAACTTTAACCTTAAATTGAATGGTAATGAACTATATTGTAATAATATTGATGGGGGTCAAGAAAGCAGGTATCGAAATAAAAGCACATTTCTATAACTCACATTTAACATAAATACGTTAACGTTGCCTACACAAAACCTCCCCATATCCGTAGAGCAATATATCTTCTCAAATCAAAACTTACCAATATTGGGAAACACAGCCATCGGTACAGCGCTTCTTTTAAGCACCACGTGAGACTGTCCATATAGACATATCTACAACCTCCGACACCAAAAGAACCAACAAAACAAATAACAGTAGTAAAACATGGTTGCCTCTTGCAACCACTGAAATCAGCCAACGGGCAGAAAGCTTCTAATCAAAATATCATAAAACTCTCATCATCAATGACCTGCTTTCCTCCACGCTGGTCCCTCCTGACCAGCCATCGCCACCATCAACCTAACACATACCACTACTAATCACCTCAAAAATGTCGTTTAAAAACAAGCGACAACCCTCTTCCGACAAATGCACCCCGTCATCTCTATACAAATGCGACAATTCAAAGCAAATCCTCGGGTCAAGGTAAACTTTAACCGACCTGTTAATCTTCCGACACACTTTGTCAATGACAGGGCCATTTCCTGAACAACGCCAAACTCTACAGGGGATAATCTCTGACCAGGACCACCTAATGTTGGGACACCAGCTTAAGGCCAATTGGAGGTCTTCCTTTATGGCCCACTATAATTCCACTGCTGGGATGCGACCAATATCATTCCCTTCTAGGTGTAACACTACCACATTGGGGCGCTGCTCCCTTAAAATGTCACCTGATAGGCGTTCCATAACCAAAAGCCACAACATGCCCCTAAGCCCTTTCCATACTTCCGTAAATCCTAAGGACTGCAACAAACCAGCGGCACTCACAAAACGCCCTGCCCAATAGACAAAGAAGTGTCCAACTATCCAGACCACCCACATCCGCGGGATCACCGCTGTGGGGAAGAAGAGGGAACATAGGTATGAGAACGTGCATTAACCCAACACATAACTGACAACAAAATTTTACATACATCCTACCTAAGAATATCAAGGGGAGGGGAAGGGGCATGCCTAGGGTATCGTGCGAAGGTCAAAACCCCCATCCAACCAGGGCCAGACTATATTGACTATGGGATACTACTTACGGCCTCTGTTAATGGTAGGAAAAAGCCCTTTGCGGCCCTAACACCTGGTGTAGCGAGCCAGTTACCGGGCTATCCCCAGGAACCATGTCCGAACCCTGGCATGACAAAAGGAGGGGGTAGGGGTAGGGGTAGGAGGGGTTGGAGAGGTGGGGGTAAACAAGGAAAAAACTGTCTAAATAACAGGCAAAATTGCAAAGGACATGAAACGCATGCACAAATCAGGCATCAGCCTGCGGCCCACATAGGCCACTCTGTCCATCGTCCAAAAGCGTCCAATCCTTTTAATATCCTCCACCAGGAGTCTTTGCGCTGCTGCTGTCGAGGTTGCACCGATGCAGAACAAATGGGTTCCGTAATTGACAGGATCCAAATCCATGCTAACCAGCGTGTTCTGGAAAACAACTTTGTACTGATAGCATGATAGTGGTATGGCATTCTGATGTGCAAACCAAACCAGGCAGTTTTGTGGCCGTGCTGCCTAACGTCACAGGGCAAACCTTGCTGTTTGGATGCCTAACTAGCTGTACCCAGCGTCCCCTACCTTCCTGATCAGTTTTCCCCTTGTGTATCTTACAACTGATAGCATCGACGTGGAGAATTACGTTCCGCGCTAGGAGACCCATTATGAACGACCTCTTTGATGTTGCAATCAGCTCTCCAATGCAGAAGGCGCTGGCATAGGCAATGCTGAAAGCGGCCTGAAAGAGCAACTGATACCATTGTCTCGATCAAAGTGACCAAGCTGGAAAGTGACAATGGGCGTCTAGAGTCAGGAGGCATCGGTCTCACCCTAGCCCACCCCTTGAGAGCCCTGGAAATCATAAATCCCCTAGTGACATCTTGCTCACTGTGCACTTTTAGGCTACAGGAAATTTCTGCTAGATACGCTTGATATAAAGTTTTATATAAACGCTTTCTAGATATATAGTAGAGAAAGAATTTCATCATTATAACAGTAACTGATTTAATCAATTTGTTTATCAAATTTTCCCTGTACTATGAGTAACATTATATAGATAACATTTCCTATAGATATATTTATAATTCCACATTATGGTTATATTTTTTGTTAAAAGACTTTATCAACTTACTTAAAAATATTTTTTTACTGTTCCCCCATTTTTATGGTAAATTATGTTTATTTAAATTAATTTAATTTAACCTCCAAATTTACTCCCTTTTTTTTCAATCCCAACTTTTATGCTCCCCGTTTAATTAAACCCCCAAACTTTCCTGTGTTTCAGATGTCTGCTTTCTCCCCTTGTGTCTCTGTAACATCTACTTTATTACCTGTGTCTGCAACCCTCTCTCTTCCTGTGTCTCTTTAAACCCTTCCTCAGTTTCTCTCCAACCTCCCCTCCTTCCTCTTTATTTACCTTCACCTGTGTCTTCTTCCTGTGGCTTCGATGATCTGGCTCTGCATGATGGCATTCTTAGTCTTCAGATGAATAAAACGGCGTGATACTAATGGATCACATGATCTCAGTATCATGCTGGTTCTACAAGCAAGTGAAGACTCAGAGTGCTGGCAACAGATGTTGGAATACACATGTGACACCACGTCTATTGCCAGGGATGAATGTAGGGGGGTACAGCTTGTGTCTTCATCCAGGATCTCCCAAGCACCCAGGTGCTCTGGGAGATGGCACCCACAGCACCACCCTCGTTTACAGCCCTGGCTGTGGTTCAGGTGAAATTAGTAGTAGTAGTACTGCATATTGATATAATTTTCTGCCATATTTTTGTACTATATGGTTCAATACATAAGTCAGTTTATATAGCTAAAGTAATAATTTTAATACACCTTGCCAATCAGCCTAATAAACATGCCAAAAATAATAGTATTGGACAGGATCCATAATTTAAAAATAAGAGGAAAACAAGTGGAAATTTACACCTGAGGAGAACCATGTTGAGTTTCAGGGGATTCAAATTAATCTTATTCTTTGAATGCAGGGAGAACATTTAGCTTTTTTACTGCTCTATTTTAAACAGTTATTTAGACTTGGGATAGGAAACATCACATTCGATTTCAGATATGCCTCCCCTTCAATTAAACATAATTTTGCCCAGGTGTATATTTTCACCTTTTTCTAAATTATTGTGTGCACCTAAAGCATTTTTTTTTAAGATTTTTTTTTCAACTTCGAAATAAAAGTAATTTTGATTACAATGATTTAACTATTTTTTTTTTTTACACATAATCAATAATATACTACATTATCAATAACATTAACAATGAAACAGCTGCACAATATGAAGTTACTATTTCAGTGAATGTTTTTTTCTGTACAGCAGAATGTTGATGCCATCTAGTGGTGCAGAATAAGATATATGAGGAGCTTAACAAACAGTCAAATGCGCAGGATAAAGGCTGAGTCTCCTAGTGCTGAAGATGTTTCATTGTAAAGCCCTGGAAGGCACTTCTTCACAGCATGATCCTAATAAAGAGCAAAATCCAGACAGAGTCTGTCTGTCTATAAATCTCTTATTACTGGTTAGGCACTGTTGGCTCTCATCCACCTGATTTCCCTGTGATTTATTAAGTGTTATGCCATGTATATGAGAATCAGGTTTACTGTACTTACATTTACAGTCAATTCTGCATACAAAACAGCTACCGCTAAGATGTTACATTGTATCCTTTCATCTTGACAGGGCTCTTGCTCTGAAATGTCGTAAGATCTTTAAAGACCAGCATGATTTAGTTAGCCCCCATTTCTGGCGGGTAATGCCAATAACACATTCCTGAACCTATTAGCTGGAGAAGATATTCTACTATGTTAAGTTCCAAATATGATGCAGACACATTTCGAATGCTATACTGTGAGCAAATAGCAAAACACATTCATTTATTATGTGTAAAGCAATAGTCTACATTTATAGATTTTATCATATACATCCATTTGGCCTTAAAACAATATTTACTATAGATTATATAATATAATACACAACCTCAAACATAACATGACATATTTGTACAAGTAATGCAGTCAACAAAAATGTTCCACATTATAAGCAATCTCTTATAACACCCCAATGTATGTATGTTTGGAGCTAGTGTCTGACTCATATCTTTATCAATCCATTTAAAGCATATGAAATAAATTTGTGCAAGTATAGTGGGTGCACAAAATATCATTCCCATATGAATAATATATGTTAAGCATAGGAATGATTTATGCCAGCACAAATATTGAAGTACCCACAGAGCTCCTATGTGTAACATGCACAGTGAATGGCATTTACCCTTAAAACACTTTAAGAAAAGAGTACTGTGCATATTATTGCCAAACATAACATGTTTTCCTTGAGCGATGTAACTGCCATTTATTAAATTGAATCTCCATAACCATGTCTGGGGTTACCTGAAAATCATGCACATGCTTCATTTTCTAAAATGTCATCATTAGATTTGAGAATGCCTAATGTTCAGATCGCAGGCAACATCATTTTCTCAGCATCCAATTTCCCTGATAAACAGGGCACTAAGCTTTAAGCAATATTTAATCATGCTAAGTGGAGCTTGTGAGGGACAAAGTTCGTTTCAAATATCCAAAACAGACAATGTTGCTTATGGTGACAATCCTTGACTAAAGCTATTGATGCAAAAGATACATGATGTTCTCTGATGTCTGAACTGTTTATATATAAAATACTATATATAATACTTTATTACTTTACTAATAAGGTGCCACATTATTTCTGCACCTCAGCACAGGAACAGCATAACAGAGTATATAACAAAACTGCAAAAATTGAAATGAAAAATAAGGATAATACTATATGCTAAACATGTGATGATATATGTGATGTGCAGCGCCGGATTAAGGCTTCGGGGGGCCCTATGATCTAAAAATTAAGAGCATAGGCCCAGATCCAGACCTACGTACACTAGCGATTTTACGCTAGCCGCTGACGTAAAATCGGCCATTAGTATTTACTGCGCATGCACACGGCAGATGTTACGCCATGTAACTCTGAACGTACGTACAATCAGCGTAATTACGAACGCAGAGGCGGGTTCATCCATACAACACCCGTAGTTATGTTTGGTAGGTGGAGGGAGGCATTTACATCGTACAGTATGGACCGGGTTAGGCAGTTACGTACGTATGATGTGATCATACATGCTACAGTATGACTTGTGATTGGTCCACTAAATAAGAGAAAAAGAAGAAAAAATGATGAACCAGCTGACCATCTGTGACTGCATGACTGCTGATGAACATGAATGCATGATGTAATGCCTTATCCCTTTAATGATCATGTAAAAGTAGTGGGACATTAGGAGCTGCAGGGCAATAATGGTAGAGCTACATGGCAACAATTTGGTAGATATTGACACAAGCTAGTATTTTGCTGTGTAACAATTCAGCATCATCCTTTGGACTTCAGTGATAGCCCACTTAACTATCTCAGCTTTCCTAGTGATCATCTCATTTATCTAGGATTATTGCACTAAATTTACTGTTTGGTTTTCGTCCAGCACTAAAATGTCAAGTCCACTGTCATGTGTGCAATAGATTTGAGCTGTTAGAGCTGAACAGATCCTCTGAAAGCTGCTAGCAGTTGATCTTTGGATAGAGCTAGAAATAAATAAATCCTCTTTAGAAGATCAATATTCATCCCATTTAATGCATGATGTGAAACATGCGGCTTTACCCCAGTAATGCTGATGTACAGTCAATAATGGCAAATGGGCATGGCAGCTTTCGCAGTGTGGTAACCTATTGCGGTGATGGAGAGGAGGAAAAGGAATGGAGCACATCCTCGAGAAAAGAAAAATAGAATATGAGTGAGTGTGATTTACATGTTTAATCCTAGGCCTGTGTTTTACATTACACTGCATCTGCAGCTTGCAAATCAATGAACACATAAGGAAGCCAGGTGGCTTCATTTCCACAGGAAAGATGTATTTGTTAAAGGTCTTTAAAAGCAATCAAAATCAAATTGAATTCTTTCATGTTATCTATCAGCCTCAAAATGTCAATTAACCCTGTCTGTGCCGGGCCACGGCTGCTGTGCTGCCTACAGGCTCTCTGCAGTACCAGCAAGCAGGCAATGGGTCCATGAATGTTCTATTCGTCAGCCCATTTAAACCACAGGTTGAATCTTTTTTTCTTTTTAATACTAACACTGAGCTTGAAGTGTCCTAAGAATGAAGAGTATTGTCTGCAAGGCTGTCATCACCTCCTATTTATCATTGTAAAATGATTCGTGTGGCAGAATCATTTATATCTGCCCTAAGAAAGCAAAACCACTGAGCTTTCCATGTACTTTCGTGCTTACGTTTTAGTTACTGTACATTAGTTTCCATTTTTCATTCTTCTTTTTTTTTTTTTTAAATACAGGTCACATTTACATAGTATTTTTTATTGTATTCTTCTATATGATTGTGATATATGAACAGATGATAAAAGGTGTGGTGGCACTATGTGCAGGTTAATGCAGTTAAAAACAGATATAATAGATATAATAACTAACCTTATAAACAGTATGCTAACATTGTGAAGCACCTATAGAAAGTAAAATGTTTTAAAACAATGTTTCTAAATTACTACAGTGATTTTTCTAGGTTATAATATTTATACCACTATCTTTGTTTGATGCGAGCTGTTAATTTTTTGCGGTGGAGTTTGTGCCATAACTAGAATCATTTCCACAAGGTAAGCAGACTAGGAGGGCATAAAGCAGAATTTGCTTGATTAAGGGCCCGTGGTACCATGCAAAGTATCAATATCATAACAGGACACATTTGATCTATGTATATGGCAGTGTGACTAAACACCTTAATAAACATGTAACATCTAGAAAACCAGTGCATAGAAACAGAGAAAGTGATGGCAAGATAACAGCCACTTGGTCCATACAGTCTGCCCTTTATTATTCTTTTGGATTTTAACCACGCTGAGACTCAATTTAGTTTAAGATTTAGGATATCTTTATATTTATCCCAAGTGTGTGAAATTGTTATACTGTGCTATCTTCTACCACCTCAGAATGAAGATTAATTCACTCATCAGCTATCCTTTCATTAAAATTATTTTCCAGACATTTCCTCTGAAGCTCCCTCCCCCCGGCTTATTCGCAGGCCTTCGTGTTCTAATACATCGTCATTTGTGAAGCCCAGATCTGTTTGAAAACGGCAGAATCACAACTATCTGCTTTAGAAATGTCACAATAATAACAATAATAATAATGATCATTTATTGAATAGTAATGGTTAACACTGGACCATAGTTAAGTAAATAGGTGATTAGTTAAATGCTTTGGCAAAGGATATGAATAACGGTAACAATGTACTCCGATAAGTAACCCTTAAGAACAAATCTAAATTTATGCAGCTCCCAGCTAGCAATGTAACATAATCTTTTTTATTTACATTTTATCGGCTGTGTACAGATAGACAGTGGTTACGCAGTTTACAAAGTTAGATAACAACATATATTTTGTTGACTCTTTTCATTGCAGGCTTTAGGATTATATCATAACGGCACAGAACAGTGAAGGTCAACCAGATACAAACTGCATTTATTCACTCTATGTACCTAAATGTTATGTATATTGTGTAAATGACCCACTACACATGTGTAGCAGCTCATTTCTTATTTCCCACACTTAGGCAGCCGAAGCTTCTTAAGTGTGAATCAGGTCCTATATCCATGCTAGACAGTATATGTAACTGCCATTAGTGAAGATTTAGGTGACTAATCTTGCAATCCTATCCCTATTGCTATCTGTGATAGTTTGAATACTGCCATTGACTTACTTTGTGTGCTCATAGGCACTGAGAATCATAATTAAGCATTCATCGTGGATTTTTACTCAGTGTATACAAGGGGTAAGTGTATAATGTGTTTCTGATGTGTACACTGGAGACAAGGGTTGAGTTTGGTCCTATAGCAAGCTTCTATAAGGGCCCTGTTATGCAGCATTGCCCTCCTGTCCTCTATGCTTTACCTTTAAAGGAGCAAAGACTGGATCCTGATGTAATAATAACAGCCGACTTACAGTGTGCGTGTGTGGCAGATGATACGCATTGGAACTCTGCACATGCTGAAATGGTTTCTGAATGTTCAGAGACCTGTTCATTAGGGCAGCGATACGCACAGTAGTTGTGGACACGCAAGTCAGCTAAAATCTGTGGAGTATAATAGGAGTGCAGAGTTTAGCAACTCCATGCGGACGCAAATCACTCTTAATCGAGGACTCGACCCATTGTGTGGATTCTTCTGCACGTGTGTCCTTACGTTTACATTTGTATTCTACTATTACAAACTAAATTCTCTATGTTTTTACACTGGGGATTTTATTTTTAAATAACTATATAACATTTTTATTATAAAATTAGGAACTGTTAGCTTATGAGCTTAGCAAGTATGAGTCTCTAGCATATTATGTAGGTTGAAGGTTAAGCGTTTTTCCTCCACCTCTCCATAAAAATTAAGAACTGCTTTAGATTTTACCCTGGAATGTCATTTTCTCTGTCTGTTCTTTGGTTTTTCTCCATATTCAGTATGGACGGTGTACAGCTCACGTGTCTCCTTGCCTCTGCGTTGTGTAACAATAGCAAGCAGCGGTGACGGCGAGAATGGCTTGGAAGGATTTGGGTCTTCTGGAAAGAATAAACGTTAAAAAATGTGTCTGGCTTTTTTGAAAGATAGAGTGAAAACACTGGAAGATGTTAGGTAATATTAAAGTTCCCTAAAAGAAAAAAATCTTAGAGTCTTTGAGTTCACATTGAGCTCATTTTGCTTTTGCAAGTATAGTAGACTTGTTATACCATATCAGTGTTATGTAATAACTAATATGTACAGTCATCAGTCCAAGACTGTATTAGTAATTAGCAACCCGGAACTATAAGGACTGATTCAGAGCTGCACTTAAACCTTTTTTAGGTGCAAGCGTAGACTTCAGCAATACCATGTTGATCTGCAAGGGGAGGTAAAATTCAATTGTGAAATCAGAATTAGAATTAAGAAGTGAGGTTCTTAGCTCAACTCTATTTTGTAGATTAAACATAGTGGACAGGATCCAGACTCCCACACTTTTCGTACGTGCGGGAGTCTGTCTGTCTGTCTCAGGCTTACGCTGCCATAAGCCTGCCGTAACTAAAGCGTGCTGATCAGTGGTCCGTATGACTGCTGATCCCCACGATTGTGGGAGCCCCCTCTCACACTGTACGTTTACCATGCTTCCCCCACCCACTTTAGTGGGCGGAGGGAAAGCACAGACCATTGATTTGGAAATGGCATTGTACGGAACTAAGTTCTGTACGATGCTAGGTATACTAGTGCAAGCACCCTCCAGTCAAATAAGGCCACCTACACACTTTACACACATAAGTGGCTATGCAGTATTTGAGTTCTATGTGAAAGATTTAAAATGAATTAGCTCACATTGAAAGCTGGTTTAGCTGCACCTGTTTTGCCTTTACTCTCAAATTCTCAAACCCCTATTGCCTAGATTTTTTTTCCTATTATCTGAAGAGTAAAATGAATGCATTTATGGCACATTATTGTGACAACAGGATAAGGGGTATATATAATATTGATGGATATTTCCTCAATGATAAATGTCCTTCAGGAATATATTGTTGTAGAACAATCTTAATATATAGAGTCAGCAATAGTGACCTTATTAATGATTCTCACCCATCATCTTCAGAATATCACAGACACATTGTCATAATAAAGAATGATGACATTTGCAGAGTTTATTGAGCTGGATTGTAGAAATCATTTATTTATTTAGTCTACTGATAACTAGACTGCTACTTTTGTTAACATAATATATGATTAAAAAAAAAAAACACACCAAGTTTAACCCAGCATTAAAGTAATTTAGTGAATTATTTTTCAATCATTAAAACAAATAAAATAAACAATCTGGACTGCATACATATGACACTACACTCTGGAATCAATACTAAACATTTATATTAGAGGGAGAGGCTGAGAGACATAATTAGCCACCTATAAGGTCATTAATAAATAAAAGCAATATATTTAATAAAAAAAAAAACAACAAAAATCTGTAATAAAATCTCAGTAAGTGCTAAACTAGCTACACATTATGTGATCTCTATAGCGACCGATAAAACAATGCATTGGGCCTGATCCAGACCTATGCTCATGAAACGCCCTTGTGCGTAGCGTATTTCCGCCAGCATACCTACGAAGCACTTCCCTTGGCACTTCTCTCGGTCATCCGTATTTAAGCTGTCTTACACCGACCAAACCCTACTCTAACTTTTCTGATTGAAACCGCGGGCGTCCGTAGGCTCCTTGCATAGTTACGATACTTATCACGCCCATACTGTACAATCTAAATGCCTCACCCCGCTCAAAGCGTTATTACAGGTTTTGTATGGCCCCTTCTTGCATTGTTACGAAGATGGTACTCTCAAGGCTCATACGCTCAGTGTTTCTTTGCGTAACATCGGCCGTGCGCATGCGCAGTAAGTACTAAATGGCGCTTTTATGAAAAGTGTAAAAACATGGGCGAGCGTAGGTCAGGATCAGGCCTATTGTGGCTACAAACGACATGACCCCCCCATACCCCCTCACCATGCGCCAATCCTAATAGGATCAGACTAGTGGCAGTAGGATTGTTCAGTATTTCTAAACAATCCTGTTATCGGGAGGAAGCTTTTATTGACAGTTCTAATAGTATTCCAACTAATATCAGCCTATCAGCTTATACTGGTATGTAGCCAGCTTCACAAGTTTTACCAAGCCAATTTAACCAAACACATATGAAGGAACTTGGCCCTGAAAGATGAAGGCAGTTTTTAGACAACCAGAAGGAATGACTAAAGCTGGCCATACACTAAAGCAATTATCGGCCTGATCACCCAATTATCGGGTGATCGGGCTAATAATCGCTTTAGTGTATGGCCAAGATCAATTTTTCAAACGCCACACAGAAACGCTCTGGTACGATTATTTGGTCTTTTGACATGTTTGATTTAAATCGGCAGCAAGCTCACAATATTTTAATTGAGCCAATCAGCAAGCTTAATGGTTCCCTATTCTTCAAAGCTGCTGCTTTATATCTATGTGCAAAGCTGCTCTGACAGCTGTGAAGGTATACTTTAAAGCTGTCAGAGCAGCATAGTACATAGATATATAGCAGCGGCTATTGCAGGGAGTTGTACAGACAGGGATCAGCCGAAACCGTGCTGTGTGAAGCATGCAATAACCACTGCTGTATATCTATGTGCTATGTGCTTGATTGTATCAAAGCTGTCAGAGAAATATACTACTAGCCCCGGCCCCACCTCTTCTGCTAGGATTATCGGTCCCAGCAGCGGAGGTGTATGGTGCCGATAACGGGACATCGTCATTTATCAGCCCCCCTCCTTCTGAACACTATGCAATAACAGCAGATAACAGAAGCCTGCAATAAGCTACCCAGCAGTTTTGCCAGTAATAGATTCATGCAATTTTTTTGTATCAGTAGGCGGCATCAATACTTCCGTCTGTAGCTCTATAAGAGACCCATGTTACTCCCCTCTCATGTACAGTCTTTGGCAAAGATCTGCGGCCATAAACCTACCTTAAATCTACTGTACGAAACTGTGTACGAACCAGCACAGTTCCGTACAGAACCTAGTGTTAGTAGATCCCTCCAAATCTTTTTCTCAGGGACCTGATCGCCTCAGTTTTGTATATCTGGATCTGGTCCATTATGCTGAACCCTATTTGTGAAAGATAAAATAAATTCCGATTCACATTTACGTAGTTTTCGTCTTACGTACGTTGTTTTAAGAATTGAGCTAATACGCATGCATAGTAGCTTATTTACGCTATCTACGTACCATTTCTGTACATAGATTGTGTAAGCACGGTCTATAAAAAAAACTACGGACATGATTCACACTTAAGAATTCATATGATTTTAGGTGTGTATATTTAAGAACGGATGCACTGCGCATGCGTAGTAACTTTTATCCGCTATTTGCATTGGACTTAAGTTCGCAAATTCCGTGCTTATACACTACAAACTTAAAATCTGTAGGTTCGTAGTAACATACGCAAAAAGGGGCGTTCCATGCATAATGAACTCTGCAGATACGAAGATTTGGGTGGAGAGAGGCATTTAAATAACCAAATGAAGGTGCGGTTATGCCGTTAAGTTCCTAAGTAGACGCCCTACGCATTCAAATGTGAACCTACAGTTAAGGGAGCCCTATGGCACTCGTAAGTCACATAAGAACCTGAAAACCGAGGGCGTGCCAAGGGAGTTTCATTGCTATTAGGTGCCTATATTTAGGAACCTATCACATTCTTAAGTGTGAATCAGGTCCTACGTAACTGTGAATCCGGACCTGAATTATTAATTAAAAATTAATCATAAGAGAGGCCAAAATTGTAATACATAGCTGCATAATTGTCCTTAAAACAAAGACTTTATACAGAATGTTTTTTTATTCTGCAGTCCGTTTATACTGTGTGTTACATATATCTGCACGTTCTGCTTAGGTCTGATTTACAAGCCACTCCAAGTATTAAAACATTTGTATGCACAACAGATTAACAGAGCCATTCCCCTTTGCACTCTGCAGTGTTCCATGAGTGTATTTCATATTTAAACCCAAAAATGTTTTAGTGTCAGAATAAAAAAAAATGTATCTGTTTCTAGTACATCGCTAAGTACCGTGCAAGGCTTGTTTTCTGTCACTCTTCCTTTATAGCTACATTTTTTAGAATATGAGAGTATAATTATAATGACATTGGGCTGGATACAGACTTAAGTGCTTGAAATGAGTTACTCCTGGGCTAAACCATGTTGATTGCAGGGAGAGTCAAGTTAATTGTATTCTTTGCATGCAGGGATATATCTTTGAATTGCTTACTGCACACATATACTGACCAGCTTTACTATCACACTGTTATTTAGACTTGGGATAGGAAACATCACCTCTCAACTCTAATACTGTTTGCAACAGATGAAATATGACTCCCCTGCAATCAACATGGTTTAGCCCAGGAGTGACTAGTCTGGATCCAGCCCATTGTTCTAATATTGTGTACCTGCTCCAGAGTTTTACAAAATAAATGATGGTTGAGTTTAATGATTCTAAATTAAATACACATTTAGGGATGATTTGAAATAAAAAATGGGTCATTTAGTGAATAAAAATAGTCTGTACGCAGGCGTAGTAGCTGACCTTGGCATCTGACGCACTTATTTCCGCCGATGTACGTTGTTGTGGATCCAGCCCATTATCCTAGTGACCGCTATAACATACAGGTCACCATACAATACAAACTGCATCCTTCTGAACACTATGCAATAAATGTAACATTCCTAAAACCACAATGCTGGTAAACAAAAGGCCTCCTTGTGTAATAAAAATATTTGTAACCATAATACAAAAGAATCACAGCCTTGTGAGCGCAAACTGTTATACAGTTTGTATGTGTGTACAGCAGGCATATCAAACTCACGGGCTGCTGGCCGCATGCGGCTCAAGTACTTTTGTTTTGCAGCACAAGTTCAGGGTTGGTTCAGGGGAGGTCTGCCAGCAGGAAACAGATTGCTTTGCCAGAAGATACAGAGGCGCAGGATGACCACGGAGGAGAGACACAGAGGAAGGTAAGTAAGGTATAAACAGGGGAGGCTGGAGACTACAGAATGGGGAATTGCTGGGGAGCTGGAGCAATATAAATGAGGAATACTGGAGTACTGGAACTATATGAATGTGGGATACTGGGGAGCTGGCGATGTATGATGGGAATATTGGAAGCTGACAACACATGATGGGGATATTAGGAGCTGGAGACACATGATGGGGGATATTGGGAGTTGGAGACACATGATGGGAATATTGGGAGCTGACGACACATGATGTGGATATTGAGAGCTGGAGACATATGTTCGGGAACACTGGGAGCTGGAGACACACGATATGGGATACTGGGTGCTGAAGAAAAATGATGGGGAATACTGGGGAGGCTGGAGACATATGAATGGAGAATTACTGGGAGGTGGAGAAAAATTGCATATGAGACTTTTTATATTTCTTGTCGCCCATACAATCTTAGACTTAGATTTTTTGAGTTTGACATGACTGGTGTACAGTATATATATCCATCCAATTTCTCCCCCTTGTGTGTACTATTCATTTGTCTCCTGCCTCCCTATATATCCCATTCATGTGTTTTCAGCTCCCCAGTGTTCCCCATTTATGTGTCTCCAGCTCTCCGGTATTATGTCTCTCCAGTCTCCTAGAATTCATCATTCATTTCTCTCCAGCTCCCAGTGGTCCCCATCATGTCTCTCCAGCTCCCAGTATTGCCCATCATGTGTCTCCATCTACCATTATTCCATCAGTATTCCTCCAGCTCCTAGTAATCCCCATCATGTCTCTCTAGTTCTCAGTATTCCCCATCTTGTTTTCCAGCCTCCCCAGTATTCCCCATTTATGTCTATCCAGCTTCCCTAGATTTCCCATTCATGTCTCTCCAGCCGCCTATTATTTATAGAACTGCAGCAGCGGCTGATAGCAGGAACCTCATTTCAGAATTGCACTGCAGCGAGGAGTGGGGGGATGAGAGCTTCTGCAGCCCGGCCCTAAGAGATATTTATTAGCTCACTATTGATTCTATAATATATTATGTTGTGCAGAAATTGTCTGCAGACATTTATAAACCCCCTCTTTCGAAATTTGACCAAAAATGTTTTGGCATTCTTGAAAAAGAGTTTTTTGTCTGCTTTGTTTTGCTTTGGGTTTTTTTCACAGTGAAAAGGCGGGCACAGACTGGAAATGCTGGCCGTAAAGGTAGGCCAAATGCAGGGAGGATTAGTGCTTAAGCGGATGCTATGTCATCCTTCTGACTCACTTTCTTTGCTGTGTGGCAAATGTTTTGTGCACCATTAAGGAAACAACACAATCTGGGAAATAAAAACACAAAGCATGTAAGTTCCTAAACTGATATTTATAGCCGGCAGTCAAGGAGAGTGATACACTTGGCTCAGCACTCATTCACCATGTGCTGAAAAGGGTTAAGATTCTTGCACAGACATCTTACAATACAGATGCAGACTTATTTTTACAAGTTGGTTTGAAGAAGCAGTAATGGGATTTCAGTAATCTTTTGAGTGCTAGCATTTCTCCTATCTGTTTGTTGCTGGGCGGCTGTATCTATATGTGACATATGCAGGACTTTTATAATGCAAGTAAATTGGCTACAGGAAGCATATTAAGATTTATTATCTTTCCCATGGCACATGGGTTTCAGCTTTATGGAAATGCTAATCTTGTGTTAACAATATTTTGCTTGGAAATTACCTTTATGAAATGATCCCGTTTATTTTAATGCTAATATTTACCAATAGGAGTGATATGTAAGAATGTGCATTATGAGTGAAGTTACCGTGTTTTGGGAGGGTCAGTGGTAGGAAAAGAGAAAAGTGTATGAAATACAATTCAGGAAGAACTGGTGCTATTTTTTTTTGTTTGACATTAAATGTTCAGATCGAGACCAAAACAAATACCACTACCAGACAATCTTCAATCTGTCTGAATTTTACATTAGATAAAGAAGGCACATCATGGAGGGGGCATGGATCAATCTTCTAAGGGGGGTTGCCCACATTCCTTGGTCACAATGGTTCTTTGACAGAAGAAAGTGTCTCTGTAATTTTCCTCTCAAAAGGGAAGGTAAGATCAGAGGCGGAACAGGTGCAATAGCACGGTGGCCCATGCAGATACAAGGGCCCATAGCCGTCATCACCGCACCGCCGAAGCTCCCCACCGGGTTACCTGGGATACCATCAGGGGCGAAACATATTTTTTGCATCTGGGTCCACAACTGGCTAGTTCCGCCTCTGGGTAAGATCATATGTGATGCCAAATCCCTAAATATGGCCCTGTTTTTAATCCATTTAATTATTTTTATATATTATAAAATGGCAAGGTAGTAAGGATAACCAGAGTCATTCACACTGCACATGCCCAGTACAGGAGCAAGTACAGAAAGACAGGCACAAGGTTACCCATGGTCCTGCCTCTGCTTCCATGTGCAGAGCAATCATGGAGCAGGGTGTTCCATGATATTTAAAATGAGAAAGGGGGAGTTTAACTCATGAAAATAGGCGCAGTAGCTGTGTAAACTGCCTGCACATCCATAAAAACCTTATGCATGTCAAGGTATGATGTAAGTCATAGGAACAAGTACTTTTCAATGGGGAAATGGAACTATATATAATAAACATATAACATATATTATTAATTCACAATTTAGACATTTTTGGTGATAAACTAAATTCAAATTTTTGATGGCATAATTACTGTGGAATGCCGCTATTATGCTTAGGCATCACAATAACCGTGTATAAATATTTTTCAGCAATGCTTTCCTACTGTTATTTCAAGTAACAAAAATCCCATACTATACATAGGAAATTGGCAGAGGCAATAAAACCTGCAGCCTCTGTGCATAGGGCTCCATCTGTGTGAATCTGATGTGCGACACTTGTGCATTCCGCTTGCACAAAAAACCTGGATAGGTTCCTAAGGACATACTACAACCTCCTTAAATTGTCTAACTATCCAATTAATATGTTGTTGGATGTGCTCCACCAATATTCATTAACTGCCTGGGCTATGTCAATAGGTTTTTAAAAATATTTTGTATATATTTCTGAAACACTAAAACACAGTGGGGCTGCTCCGCAGTTAGGATTAATTGCACCAAATCTAAACCCAGACAAACCAAGTTGCAAATTAAAGGGTACAAATTAATTGCATGCAGGGAAATTCAAGCAGATTCTGCTAATTGTAAACAAATTTGTAACATTTGTGTTTCTAAATTCAAATTTAAAGTTGAGCTACAAAACATCAGCCTCCAAAGTCACTCTGTTCAACATAGTTTTGTGTATATAAACAGCTAGGCGAAAATATAGAATACAAATTGTTCCATATATTGCACATGTTTGTAACACAGTAGTTCATGAGATATATACAAAGTATCAATTAGAAATACAAGAAGCATTCATAGTGGTTACAAAAAGAGGCATACAGCATACCCTATCTATAGATAGTGTATGCTGTAGATACTAGCGTACTCACGGGCGCGTTTCACCCTGAGGGGCTGTAACTATCCCTCCCTTACCTCTAGCAGGAAAGTGGTGAGCCTCTTACTTATCCATCACATGAGCAAAAAGAAGTATAGAGCATACCCTATCTAAGTATCTATGGAACTGACCCTGTAGATACTATTGTCCTCACGGCACATTTTACCCTGCTGGGCCATAACTATCCTTCCCTTACCTCTATCAGGAAAGTGCTGAGCCTCTTACTTATACGTCCATTTTTTTTAAAATAAATAAATATTATTAAAAGTGATATGATTTTATGTCAAAATTTGGTATTTGGCTCTATCTACCTTATATATCCACTTACATAGTATATAGATGTAAGTAGGAGTTTTATATATGTTTTCCTATTGTTGTTCATAAGTTAGATAGGTTTGTTGCCGCACCTTATGCCTGACATATAAATTATTATAGTGATTATGTGGGATCTGTGACATTGTTTTTTGCATGGTTTTTTGCAGATTTGCTCCATTTTATGCTGTTACTCTCAATTTTATATCCACCCCAGCAATCGCATTTACAGTTTATTGATTATTACAGCTGACATTGCATTCTTTAGCATTTTAACCTGGTTTAACTTACATGTTTTTATGTACTGTATACTTTGAAACATACAGTTGTATAGGCTGCTGCATTACACCTCCCAGGCTTATTGCCTATACACATCTGTTTGCATTGTTGCAATGCACAATCCTTACCTATACTAACTAAGCAAAAACTCCTCTGGATGCCTATGCAAATATTGTACCTAGTGTAATAGCCAACTCAATGCAGCTATCTGATGACAAACGTTGCAGGGTAGTACACTGTATTGGATACTGTAAATGTAGGTTATGAATAGTGCAAGTGCTTCTGTCTCAATGCAATAAAACATCGGTTCTCAACCCTTTTTGAGGGAGTACCAGTGGCGTCTCTATATTGGGTGCAGGGTGTGCAGTGCACACGGGCTCCTCAGACAAGAGGGCCCCATGACACTCACCCTGCAACCAAGCTTAGGGACATGCGCTGTGCCGGCTCCAACTTCAGAATGTGCCGAACTGTAGAAGCAATCTCCCTCACTGGACTGTAGAGGCTGCCTGTCATACAATATAACAGGCAGCAGAGGAGCAGCTTCAGCCTCTGCCCTGCCCCTTCTTCTTCCCCTCCTATCAGTGCACAGTTCTGTGAAGAGGAAGCTGACAAATGAAAGGCAGGTAAACTTTCTTTCATTTAATCTTTTTTGTGCATGTTTTGTTGTTGTATGTAATGTGTTATGTGATGTGGTCAAAGGAAGTCACTGCTTTGTTGTCAGTCTGGTAACTGGCCCTTAAATGACAGAGCGTTCTCCTTTCACTTTGACAGTTGTTAAATTTATGAATCTTCCATTAACTCCTGCGTGCCACATTTAGATAAAGACAACAAATCAGAAAGACATAGCTGATATCTGCTGGGCCATTACATTTTCATGCGACACATAGGAGTTAATGGAAGGTTCATAAATTTACCAACTGTCAGGAGAGGAGAGAACGTGAAATCAGAAAGCACTGTTTTTAAGGACAGAATTTTGCTCTGCTGAGCCCATCACTTAACAACTCACAGTGAGGGCATCAGGGGTGCTGCGGGAGGAGGGGGGTATGTACAAATCCTGCACAAGAGCCCCCTCACTTCTCAAAACGCCTCTGGGGAGTACTAGTTACCAACTATGGAATCAGGCCAAGTACCACTTTCCATATCATGTGGACACATTTTTTTCTGTCTCCTTGCATATTTTGAGGTGGTTTTAAAGTACATTTTCTACCTGTGGCAGTCTACAGACAAAAGTTCAGTTTTCGAATACAGGCAGCCAAAAGCTTATTTTCATCTGCATTTAATTCGAAAAAATTACTAATAAGAATTTTTTTAATGAAAGGGTAAGTATGCCGATCAGCATATTTACCCATTTATTTTAATCATTGTCACACACCTGTTGCACCCCAACCGGGAAGTATTAGGGTTAGGCTGTGGGGAGCAGGGGCGGAGTCTTAAGCTGGCCATCCCAATTATCAGGGGATCAGTCAAATAATCGCTCTAGTGTATGGTACAGACCAATTTTTGAAACGCCAAATAAACGCACCAGAAACGCACTGGTGCGATTATTTGATCTTTTAGCATGTTTCATTTAAATCGGGAGAAAGCTCCCGATATTTTAAGGGAGCCAATCAGAAAGCTGAATGGCTCCCTATTCTTCAGAGCTGCAGCTGCTTTATATCTATGTACAAAGCTGCTCTGTACATAGAGCAGCATAGTACATAGATATACAGCAGCAGCTATTGCATGCAGTAATACAGATAAGAATCAGCCGAAGCCTTCTTTACAAAGCGCGGTTTTGGCTGATCCCTGTCTGTACTACTCCCTGCAATAGCCGCTGCTTTATATCTATGTGTTATGCTACTCTGACAGCTTTAAAGTATACCTTCAAAGCTGTCAGAGCAGCTTTGTACATAGATATAAAGCAGCAGCAACATAGAGAGTGCTCTCCCCCTCCCCTCTTCTGCTAGGAATTATCAGGAGAGGTGTATGGTGCCGATAATGGCCCACCCCCTGCTGGGACCCATAATCGTACAAGTGTATGGCCAGCTTTAGGGTTAGGCTGCGGGGAGGGGAGTTTTAGGGGCAGGCTGCGAGAAAGAGAGTCTTAGGGTCAGGTTGTGGGGAAGGGAGTTTTAGGGTCAGACTGTGGAGAGAGAAATCTTGGGGTCAGGCAGCAGGGAGGGGAATCTTAGGGTTAGGCTGCAGGGTGGGGAATCTTAGGGTCAGGCTGCGGGGAGGGGAATCTTTGGGTCGGGCTGCGGGGAGGGGAGTCTTAGGGTCAGGCTGCTTTTTAGGGTCAGGCTGCTGGTAAGGAAGTCTTAGGGTCAGGCTGTGTAGAAGGAAGTCTTATGGTCAGGCTGCAGGTAAGGGATTTTTAGGGTCAGGCTGCGGGTAAGGGAGTCTTAGGGTCAGGCTGCGGGAGAGGGAGTCTTAGGGTCAGGCTGCGGGGAAGGGAGGGTAAGGGTCAGTGTAATGGAAGGGGAGGGAACGGTTATTGTTAGGGTAATGGACGCCATCTGCAGCAGCACTTTCTTTCTTCCGTGGATCGATTGCTTCTCCTCTGCGAGTTGCAAACTGTCTGATAGAAAACGTCCCTATTGAAAAATAGCCATTCTCAGCAGCAGTCCACACTCATTTTCTACATAACCCGTTCAGTCCTCAATATACTTTATTCATTATTTAGAGGGCTGAATGGATTATGGTATTACTTGTGGTTAAAATACAACAACGGTTGCTACCTCCTGACAACCTTGCCCAATTGCCCTGAGTACAAGCAGATAGTGGTCCAAGTACCACCAGTGGTACTAGAACCCCTGCACTAAAACAATACCAAAGAATGAATTTAGACAAAAAAAATTATGAGCCAATATATTTTTGGGATGAATGTATATATAAAACATATGACTACACATTGCTTCATAAGCAAGTTCATCACTTTTGAAGTGGTTGTAGTATGAAATTCTAACTCAAGAGTCCAAAATAGGTTGTGGAGTTTCAGCCCCCTGGACGTAGACATGACCTGTGTGCAGTGCAAATGTTTTGGTATAAATAGTGCCACTTTTCATCTACGTGTCGTTCTGGATTGCCTGCAATTGCATAAACATGCCCTTAGCATATACTGACTACATGCCTCTACCCCTTCCCTTGCTTTTCAGAGCGCAAGTGGTTGCAACTTGAGTTGCATTCGGGTCTGAATTAGGCGTGATTGTGTGTGCATGACTTCTGTGCATGTGCAGTGCAAAATCACACCGAGACACACTATGTGAGTTCTACGGTATACTATCCTCTGGATATATATGCATAAACATTACTCTTTTTTTTATAAAATAAATATCATAGTGACATAGACGTAAAATACAATTTATCAGTAGTTTTAACATTCAAATCTGAACTATTATGTGAATAGTTTTTGCCTCCATAATTTGCACTTGTCTTTTGTATTATTAAGCCATGTATAAACAGAAGAGGGAGCCCCAACCTGCCATAAGATACAACCAGACTAACAAAAATAGTGCAGCTTTTATCAAAGAAAAAGCAAATACTGCCCCCATTTGGATCTTTGGAGGGACAGGGAGTGAGCACAGAGTGTTACCTTCTCTCAATAATGCTTAACACGTCTTTCCTTTCCTGCATTTTCTGATTCTAGTGTGTCTTGGGAACAAACCAGCATGATCTCACTGTGCAAATAAGGATGTTCATTTATAAGCTAGAATCTATGGATAGGGTTATTAAGTAAATTTATTGAATGAAACAAATTTATTTGAAAAAGCTGCCAAATAAACTGTCACTGATGCCTGTATCACTGTGGATATTTGTCTAATGTTTTCCTTTACTACATTATCATAGACATGTGGCTAATGTCAGAGAAAATTACCAGGTTTAGTACAGTGAACATTATAAATCTCTAATGTTGTTGTATTTGCCTGTTTGTGTCTGATCCAGTTTGGAATAGCAACAAGAAAGTTGGAAAACTGCATAGACAATGTGAGCTGTGAAAATGTCTGATCTAATTTTCTAACATAGTAAATTTTCCGCTACCTGCAGTTAAACATGGTTTTTCCAAGTTGCAGTTGTATTTCTTTTCTAACTGTTCCAAAACTCGGTTTTATTGGCCATTTTTTTATATTTTGTTTTGTATTTATTTTTACATATTTGCCTAACAAACAACAAGATTTACTATTCAATGGTTTAAGGCTGCAATCCTAAACTATGCTCCACACACTGTAAACCAGTTTCAAGTCACATAAATTAATAACGAAGCAAGATTTTAAGGTCTGCTAATGACTAACTAAAATGTGAAATTTCAGTTATGAAACCAATACTAATAGATATTTAACGTGGTTCTTGTAAATTTCAAAAACAACAATACTTATTATTACTTATAAGGCAAAATGTATGCTGTGTATTTGTGGCTCTATAGTGTCAGCATCCATTTGTGCCCATGTTGCGCACTCTATTGCGCCTTATGTACAGTTGTGCATATTTTTATTATTAAAGGTATGCGTTCACAACATACATGCAATTAATGTGCAATGACAAGAAATTATCAAAGACCGTTCAGGACTCATTATGTGTGCATACTTACTGGGTGTGGGTCGGCGGGCAAAACGGCCCTTTTCCGAAAGGGCAGTTTTTTACCAACCAATCAGATTTGGCTCTGCATTCGATTGCTCCTGCCCTGCCAAGGACAAGCAGTCGAAGATCTCCAGGATGAATCCACAGCAGCAACTGCTATTGCATTCTATTTTAACCCCTTCACTGCCTGTGCAGCATTTTCATACTACACATTCTCAGAGGCGTGTGAGATAGGACAGTATGGTGGCTCAGTGAGTAGCACTTGGGCCTCACAGTGTTGAGGTCATGAGTTTGAGGTCATAATCCCAGACTAAGTTCCTAGACTATGTTCTTACTGTGTCTGCGTGGGTTTCCTCTGGGTGCTCCGGTTTCCTCCCACATGCCAAAAACATGCTGGTAGGTTGTTTGACTGCTGATTAAATTAACTCTAGTGAGTGTGTGTGGATGTATGTATGTATTAGGGACCTTAGTTTTTAGCTAAGTTTAGCTTAATTGTTTTCTGTAAAGCACTGCGGACAATTTGTTGCGTTATATAAATAAGTGTTTATAATAACAACAATAATAATAATCTATACTATAACTTATCAAAGAACAAATTCAATTTTGTGACTGAAAGAAAATTTAAGGTACACCCTGGTAGTAGGAAGCAAGATTGTGCCAACGTAAATAACCAAAAGGAACATGTACTGACCAAAGCTAGCGGAATCCTCTGAAAATTGTGCTCGGGAATCCATGTGTCCAGATATCAGAGTCTAGATAACTAGTTTGTATAAGATGAATATTAAATAAAGTTTTTAGCAAACTGTGAATGTTGAGTCAAATCAAAGAGAGGACTGGACTTATTTAAGTTACATTTAGATATCATTGATAAATATCAGCCTTTACATAACACTTGTAATACAAATAGAAATGTGCAGCCTCTCTGTACTACTCTGGATCTAGCAGGTTGAATAATGTTCTCTGCTATAGGTAAGACAGAATTACTATCAATAAAATAATTTAATACAACATAGTAAACTTGTGGAAAAAGTTTAGTTAGCATAGAGATGTCAGAATTGCTATAAACAAGGTGAATTAATGCAGCCTCAAACTGTAACCTAAGACCAATTACCACTCCCCTTGCTGTGTCTCGACCCCTGCAAGAGTGCTCCTTGTCACTTGACTGTAAGTGCATGACCTTGCATGGTTACATTCCTGGCTATTTCATTCCATGAAAAGCATATAAATCTCTGCATGTAAACTCCACATTTTGGATTATATTATCTATCCTCTTTGGCATCCAGAACAGTAAATTTTCTAGATGGTGTTATCTCAAAATTCTGCTCCTTTTCTCATGTCACTGAAAAGGTCAAATCCCAGTAGTAAAAGCTGATGTTTTATTTTAGCTTTCTTAGTGTGGCCTTATTAGTGCAATGCGCCTAATAAAGTCTAACTTAGGGATATACTATTGCAATTTCATTAGCTATACTACGTCTCTGGTTAAGTTATTGTTAAAGAGGATTTGTATATGCCAAATTTATATTGGGACCATACCACTCACCACATTTTCCCATTTGGAATCACCCACTTTTGCCACCAGGAAACCAGAGCAGTATTAATGGCCCTTAGAAATTAATTAAAGTTGATCGCTTCTCTCACATTTATGGTGATTTGGCTCCAAAGTTATTTAAGGGAAATATGCAACCTTCCTAACTCTTTTGCATTTCACTTCTACAAATTAAGGGGTTCATCCAATCACAGACAAGATCTAAGACACTTCACAAGTGTACTCCATTCAAAACCTTATGTAGGAAATCTGTAGGCCAGAAATGAACAATTTCAACTATATATCACTCAATTTAAGCAGACAAATCAACCTGCCAAGCTTCGTTTGAGAACTCTCGGGAGAGTAACTTGGGACACACTCTTGATGAGGAGGACTGGGATTCCATCAGAGAAGGTATAGTAAAAGGGTCTATCAGCATTGTCATTCCATAAACAAATTGTAAGATATACTCTAGATGGCATCTTATTCCCAAAAAACTCCACCACATATACCCACAGACCTCATCGCTTTGTTGGAGATGTGTTCATGAAGTTGGATCTTTTATGCACATATGGTGGGTGTGTCCAAGCATTGCTCAATTTTCAGATTCAATATCAGTTCTTATTCAACAATTCACATGTTCCATAATTCCTAAAAACCCATTGTATCTTTTTCTTAATGTTCTACCTCCTGAAGTCAAGAGGAGGGTAACCAAATTATCAAGGCATATAAGTAACGCTGAAAAAACACTGATAGCTAAAAACTGTCAGTCTAGTATAGTCCTCTCGAATGAAGCCTTTTTTAATAGAATCAATTATGTTGCCTCAATAGAATACATCACAAGCCTTTAGAATAAACCGGTAGTTGATTTCCATTTAGTTTGGCGTCCTTGGTTCCAATGTTTTAAGTTACCCTTACCTGGGCTTACCTAGGAGGTAAATTTAGTCTGAAAGAGAGCACTTACTCTATATCCTGCTCTGCAACTTAATCGTTTCTGTAGTACCTACGGTATTCTCCATAGAGGTCCTCATACCATCATCCTCAATCTGAAGGACTTTATCTTTGGTGCCCTTATTCCCTCCTGCCCTTCCCCTCCCCCTTAAGAAACAAAGAGAATTTGTATAACATTCTAGGGTGCAATCAATTCAATGTTGATATGAATTACATATAAATTATCTCTGAGATAGTCTTTTGTTGGATAAAACTCACAATTACACCCTTTAACTATTGTACTAATGTAAAGGTGTACAACTCCTTCAGAACACAGAGGGACAAAGGTAGAGGACATGATCCAGAATGATGGCAACAAACAATTCTGGATTTTGCACTTTAAGTTTTTCTGAGAAAAAGGCGTAATGACCCGCCATGCATACAGCGAATACGGGGGGAGGTATTTCATTCGTACAGTAAGGGCTTGGTTAAGCATTTATGAACAATCCTGCATGCGAGGCGACAGAAATACCCTTGCAGGTACGGAATATAAGATCGCATTGACATAATTTCACTTCCGCTGCAGAGGACTTATGATTGTGATGCATTTTTAATTCTGGATCAGCCCAGAAGGCCGTTATACATACCCAAGGAGGTCTGACAGTCTGAACTCCCCTGTCACTCACCTTTCTCGTGCTGATATGCCAGCAGTTTAAATCTCCTACCTTAAATCTCCAATGTGGATCAGTGGCCGTACAGATGTATGTACTTAAATACATCCCCCCAACCATTGTATAGAGTTAAGGTGGGCAACAGGGATGGGCTGCCCTGTCTGATGGCTCTTCAGATCCGTATCAGAACATCTGGCATGCAAATGCATGCTGTCAGAAAGAAACCCGACTTCCGCAAGCAGATTGTGGAAGTCGGGTGTCGTACGGACCTCTGATTCCGGATCAGAGTTATTAACATATAACAAATAGCATTTTGGATGCGTGTAGGTCGCTACCTCGAATGGTCCTTTTTGAAAGGACCGATTTCTACCGAGGAGAAGTAATTGATGATTTCCAGGGCAAAGACGCCTTGACGAATGGTAAATACGCCTTCTCCAAATTCTTACCCTAATCCTCACCCTCCCTTTACATTACCCTAAACCTCATCAACCTGACCTTAATACTTCCCTCTCTGCAGCCTAACCCTAAGACTCCCCTCCCCAAAGCCTAACCTTAAGACTCCCCTCCCCACTGCCTGACCCTAAGACTTCCTTCCCCGCAGGCTAAATCTAAGACTCCCCTCCCCGCAACCTAACAATAAGACTCCCATCCCCGCTGCCTGACCCTAGGACTTCTTTCCCCGCAGGCTAAATCTAAGACTCCCCTCCTTGCAACCTAACAATAAGACTCACCTCCCCGCAACCTAACCCTAAGACTCCTCTTCCCACAGCCTAACCCTAAGTCTCCCCTCCCAGCTGCATAACCCTAAGACTCCCCTCCCTGCTGACCTTCCATAATACTCTCCTCTCCCTTCCTGCTCATCTTAAAACTCCATTCCCCACAGTCTAACCCTAAAACTCCCCATAGATTCATCCTCACCTGTCCAGTCAGTGGGGGTACAACGGGTCTGCGGCTGGCGGCATTTCCGAATGAATGAAGGATAAGTATGCCAATCAGCACAATTACCCATTCATAAAAAAATTAATTCGAAATCGCCCCATTTTCAAAATAGAGACAGCCAAAAATGAGCTTTCCGTTGTGTTTAATTCATAAATGGCATTTTCGCTGTGGCAACTGACACCGATTTTGGATAGGATGTTTCAATATGGGCTTGACAATAATATTTACCATAAACGTTTCATAGGTTACAATGTATATGTTTATTACATTCCAAAATATGGCTATTTCCTTGTAATTTCAAGATCTGATCCTCACCAGACAACAGTTTTATTGCAGGTCTCACATTTCAAGTCGTAAACTATATTAAAGGATTGCTCAAGATCACACAGACAAGAAAACAGTCAAGTGCAGCTATTCAGAGATACATTTCCATGCTTAAACATATTAGAGTGAGGGTAAATATTGATGAAGGAACGCTCCACAAACCCCAGGTGATCTGGAAATGCTATTCATGTTTTCAATAAATCTTGAAGTAAATGAACTGTATCATAACAATAACCAACAATATACTGGAAATTATAAAGTGTTTATTGCTTAAAAAGCTCCTTTAGAGCCAGTTCTAATTTATGGCAAGCTAGCTGGTTTCTGTGGATTTTGTGGCTCATGTGTATTGTTTGTGAGAAGACCAATTTTGCAAAACAGCCCTGTTTCTTCCTGAATTTATATATAGCAATAAGTGTATGACTCAACTCATGACAGGGTTAACAAAGTATTATTGTAACGCCAAGAAACATATTGGGTATTATCCATAGTTCGAACCTGATCCAGACTTTTAATGTGGCACATGTGTAGATCCGCAGTTGAATATGTTTGTAACCTATTTCAGAGCTTTGACAGGAGCAGCTCTGTAATACCCATACTGGAAATGAGCAGGCTTTTGAAATATGCAAGAGGATGTGTATAGGCAGATAGACTGAGATGTGTAATACAGCAGCCTGTACAAATGAGCATGTCTTAAAGGTATTGTTCATTTCAT